>JAXCEF010000126.1:0-130390 GCA_037178605.1 Colletotrichum euphorbiae
GAAACTTAAGTTATCTTAAAATAAGATAAGAATAGAAACCTTATGCTAGTAATAAGACTCTTAATAATAGCTAGGAAGGTTAATACTAGCTTAATTAGATAAATAACCCCTGAAACCATTAGGGAAATACACTTAGCCCCAGCATATGGACACTAAGGCGTTACTAAGACATAGAAACGCATCTAGCAACACCATAATAAAACTGCTATATAACAGGAAGTAGTAAATGCTATTAAAGACTGTGAAATTTGCGCTAAAAGCAAACCTAGCTAATATTAACCTTATGGAAAAATTTAACTACTACTAGTACTAGAAGCAGCATAGCAATCTATATCTCTAGACTTTATTATTAAATTACTAAAATTAAAAGAACTAATAACTAATACTAAGTATAATAGTATTTTGGTTATTATAGACTAACTTATGAAATACGCCTACTTTATCCTATATATAGAATCAAGCACCGCAGAAGACCTTAGTTATGTATTTCTGAAAACTATTGTTAGCTAATACGGCATGCTAATAGAAATCGTATTAAATAGAGATAAACTGTTCACTTCAAAGTTCTGGAGATCCCTGATCTCGCAGCTTAGATCTAATTATAAACTCTCAACCGCTTTTCACCCGCAAACTAACAGACAAACCAAACAAATCAACTAAATCCTTAAGATCTACTTACGCTATTATATTAATTATAAATAAGATAATTAGGTATTACTACTACTAATAGCCTAATTTGCCTATAATAGCGCAGTAGGAGAAAGTATGAAAGAATTACTATTCTATCTTAACTATAGATTTAACCCCACTATATATAGAGAACTATAATAGGGCCTAGCAGTACTTAAAGCTATAGTAGATATTAAGAAAATTTGAGAAATTTAATAAGAACTCCCTAAGGACCTCAAATTCATATGCAAACGCATACGCAAATACGCCAACAAGAAAAGAGTTAAGGGACTAACTCTAAAGGAGGGAGATAGTATCTACCTCACTTAATAAAATATTAAAACCAAGCAACTAAGCGATAAATTAGACTACAAAAAACTTAGACTATTTCAAATTAATAAAAAACTATTAGATATTAGCTATAAACTCTCACTACTAGACACCATAAAGTGCCATCCAATCTTTCACATTTCACTTCTCAAACTAGCACTATAGGGATCACAAACAAACAACCTTATTATTATAGAATTAAATAAACTAAAATATAAAATCAAATAAATTATTAACTATATTAAAAATAAAAATAAAACCCAATACCTCATTAAGTAGAAGGGGTATAGGCATGAGGATAACACATAGGAACTAGCCACAAATCTCAAATACGCATAAGATCAACTCCGCATATACTGGAAATAGCAAATAACAAACAAACCACAAACAGCACCCGCACCTAAGAGGATGCGCAAAGATAAGACCTAGTTTATTTAACCCCATCCTATAGTTAGACTAATATAATAAGACTAACTATAAGATGCTAACTTATTTATATAATTAGGGATACTAGCAAACTAGGACGCCTCACCTAATAGAAAGTTTGGAGTACTAGGATTCTAATCCCCTAAGACTATATCCAAATTAACTATGCCAAAACTACCTATAGACTAAGCCTCTAGCACGGGAGAAGCTACTAGTTCCTCTTTAGTAACTTCATAACCTTTATAAAACACCATCCTTTTTTACTTTCTCAAATAATCCAGCCGCACCATAGACTTATCTAACTCAGCCTACGCAGCACATAAGGCAGCAGCCTTTTTATATAACACCTCCTCCTCCACTACTTTAGCATCCTCTAAACAAGCCACCTCATCTAGTAATTAATTAACTAGAGAATAAATTAGTAAAATAATAAATATTAGTATAATAATAATATATATAAGCATAAACCGCATTAGCTGCCGCATTATATAAACGCCCCAAGCGAGTATACTCGCCACAAACTTCACCTCCAGGGAGAAGCTTACAACACTTCCCCAATGAATAACAAAATAAATAAGGCATATCAACAACAATACTAAACTTAGCAATATAAAGCGCATAATTACAATAATAAAGAGTAGAGGCGGAATATAAATTCGATTTTTAAATATAACCTAATATAATATCAGCACCATAGAAAAACCAGGGAGTATAATTAATAGATCCCCAACCTAGAACTAATAACCTACTTATATTAGGCCTTGAGGATAAGACCTTTGAGAGGGAGACCTAATATTACAACCTATTATATAAGGATAATAACCAACCAACCCACCTAGGCATCAGACAACTAGGGTAGGATATTTATACTATAGAATCACAGGAACACCAGGGATGCCTATAGCATAGAAGAACTATAGTATAAGTCACATAATAATAAGATAAAGAATAATTAGTAGAGCATAGAAAGAAGCGCTTAGTAATCAGTTAGTCTTACCAACTAATCGCAATTACTAATATATAGAGGTAATTACCTAATAGCAGGACCAGGGACTATTCGGGACTTATATATAATATAGACTTAGGACTCCCAGGAACAGACTTCTATAGCTCTTCAGCAATCAACTTCATGATTACCCCAATAGGTACTCTCAGCTTCATCTTATACTATAACCCCCTTATGAGGACTATAACTAATTACTATACTCCTAGAACCCCAAGATTCATTCAGCCACACAGCATAGCAAGACCACACTATCAACCTAGCGTCATCCCTCAGCTTCTGTTAGCAGAACCCTACTGTCGGATAGCTGACCGTAACACTTAGTAGAGGAGAATATACGAATTCTACGGCGGAGTAATATTTTTCTGAGTAGCGACCTCTAGCGGGATTGCGAAGTTGAGGATGCTCGTCTTCGAAGTTGGCCGTGAAGGGTAAGAAGTCAACATCCACGAGGACAGTCTTATAGAGTTGTCCGGACGTCTTCGAAACGCTCTGAATGGAGCGATTCAAGAACAGTCAGGAGGGAAAATCATCTAGAGAGACACAGAACTGAAAACGTTCACCAACTTGGTGGATTTGGGTGCACTGACTATTTTTCAACCTTCTCACTACCGCCTGACCCCGAAGAGGCCAAGTTTAAACCACAGTCATTGTTAGACTGGGGGTTAAAGACACGAGCACTTCCGTGGCTGAGCCGAGATTGACTTCGTCGAGCAGAATTAGCAGTATCCTCGCCAGTAGCAACACAGGGAAGCCAACGGAACAGGACGTTCTTTCATGCAAGGACTTCAAATGTTATGTCAAGTTGCACCTGATGACGGAGCAGTATCAAATCGATGAGCTGAAGAGTCCTCGTGTAGCTAAGACTCGCTATCTTCTGCTTCGCGCGCCTGCGGATGGGAAGGTCATGGACGCCGTCACTGGCACTATTAACTTCATATGTCCTCAAGCAAACACAAACGACAGCACTAGGGGAGCTCTGCCTGATTTCCTGGTAACTTATATGCTTTGGACAATGAGACAATGTGGGACATGCAGTGTCAAGACTCTGATCAAGTAAGTGCCAGAGATTCCTTACAAATCGATAAATTGACATGGTTAAATGCCCATATTGACTCGGAGTGTGAACCACAATCAATGATGCCACGTCGTCGTCGTTTTCCCCAACACTCCTCGCCTAGAGTGGATATTCCCCTAATAAATTCCTTGGCATCCATGCCGTCAGGCACGTATTCCCTCTCCACATCATCATAGCTGACGTTGGCAAAGTTGGAACCGTTTCCATACAAGGTGTAACTCGCATGCCTCCTAACTTTCAGCTTTGCGTCATGTTGAATCAAGTAGAGACTGGTCAACTGTCCGCCTTCGATGAATTCGTCGAGGAGTCCAAGGAAAGCTCCTCGTGAACCCGGTTCACCCAGCTGGTCATCTAGTTTACCTCAGCACGCATCGAATGACCAGGGTGCCTCATACACAAAGGCAATAGACGGACGCCCGTATTACATTGCTGTACTACACTGAATTCTCAAATCCCACATCAGATTGGTATTCCACCAAAGAACTTCTGTACCCTACAAATGAGATCGTCTTGCGGAAGTACACAAAAGGTAATGTTTTCTCCATTGTATCGTACTTGAACAAGGCCGTAACACCGCGGTTTGATTCTATATATTCTGGCGATTTGCTGGATGACGTTGGTTCTTGATTCCTCACATGCTCTCCATTATCAAGGTTCCATCGAACACTGGTCACATGGCTCAACCATTCTTCCTTCCCGGCACATCATTAACGAAGTTCCCTTGCCCAGTCTCGTTTGCCTTCCTCTCCAACCTCGTCTGCAACCTTCTGCCGGCTCTCTCGGCCTTTTCCAGTTGCTTCTGCTGCATCGTAAGAACGCTCCGCTGCTCGGCGGCCGGCAAGTGCGCTAGAGCATTGCGATCGTCGACACTCAAGCGCGCAAGTTGCGTCCCAAGAACGGTGGGGTTTGAGCTGGATTTTAATAAGTACAGGCGGCGCAAGAAGTATTCAACTGCCACTCACCCGTACAGGTGGACGCTGAATCTTGATCCCATCACATCATGGACAAAGCTCCCTTGGCTCGTCTTGTTTGCCTTCATCTCCAACCTGGTCTGAAGCCTCCTATCAGCCCTGTTCAACTTGTCCATCTGCTTTTGTTGCGCCAACAAGACACTCCTACACTCGGTGGCAGGGAGGTGCGCGAGTGCCACCCGGTCGTTGGCACTGAACCGCGCCAACTGAATTTCGACAAGGTTCTCTTGTCTCGCGGCACGGGTGAGCGCCTTGCTATCGCTCTTTCCAGTCGCAGATGGTGCTGTGAGCTGGAGGCTTGCGGTAGACTCGTCGAATTCAGTTGCTGCGTTCAGGAAGTTGTCGTGGATAGACCTGTCCGTAGTCGCACCGATCCTGTTCCGGGGACGGGATGGAACTGGAGCGGAACGATGGGAGATTGTCTTTCCAGAAGGTAGATTAATAGATCGGAAGCTTCCTTCTTCGAAAGCGTCTCGGATGGCTTTTTGCGCTTGGCTTTCTCGTTTTGTTTCCTCTTCGTCCCCGTCCTCTTCTTTGTCCCTGGAGTATTCGTAAAAGTCTCTGTACTCGGAATCCTCGGCGTCGATATTAAAGCGGCAGTGGTTCTTCCCAACCATGTGCTGCTGCACAGCTTCAGAAGTACGCCGCTGTGTTCCGCATTGGAGGCACTCATTGTAGCCGTAGATGACAAGATGCAGATATTCCACCAACGTCTCTACATCGACGGCGAGTCTTTCCGCATCAGGGATGAACATGCCGTGGGTCTTGTGCATATGCGTGATGTTTTCGTCAAAGTCTTCTGACAAGGCATTGCAGAACAGACACTTTTCAGGGATGAAATCACCTTCGGGCTCAGAGTAGACTTCGACGTCGGAAAGCGATGACGAGGACTCTTCCGACGATGCGTCGGCGGAAGTGGGACCGGCCGGCGCGGTGGATCCTTCCGTAGCTCCGAATTGCTCTGCTGTTAGGGGCTCGAGCTCGGCGATGCGGCGCTTGAGATTGGTGACGTGCCATTGGCTCTTTGAGTGGGCGCGGCGGGTTTCGGGGCTGTTGAAATGGATGCCGCAAGTGCCGCAGGACGTCGCTGACAGCCTGAAATGGGAGGTGTGGTGTTGCTCCATGGGTGCGGTGTTACTGGTGGTTGCGCCCGGCATAAGGTCAGACCGAGGGTGTCTGTCTGTAAGTGAATTGATCTAAGTGCTGGGGATTCTTAAATGATCTGGGTGTCAAATGATCAGGATTTCCCATCACGGGGAGGAACGAGTTGGCTATATACTCAGACCCCAACGTCATCCAATTCTCTCCCCGTGGAACGGCATCGAGAAACCGATACTACCTAGACGTGGCAACGCCGCGGGCCGCCAATTCACAACGACACCTGGGATTCAATTGGCCAATCAGCGTTGCATAGTTAAACACAGCCAAAGTCATGTCGTTTGAGCGTCATTCGTCGCCTGGCGCCTCGAAGGAAGACAAATCAGTGACTCAAAAGGTGGATACCATTTGGCAGCGACATGTCTATTCCGATTCCGCTTAGACGTACGATGAAGTTCCGATGGAGGAATGCTGCAAAGTATCTTGATAGACTGACTCCGAAGACGAACGAGATTCGTGAGACTGGAGAGAGGAAAAATGAGTCATGCGCACCAAGATGATGATGGGGGACCGAGACCTTCCTATTTGGGATTCGACGGTCGCACCAATCGATGAACCATCATGAGTCGACCCCACTGCGGTCCGGGTGACACGGGCTGGCGGTGAGCGTGCCGAACTTAGTTGCGGGCTCGTCCTCCGTCTTTTCCAATTCCAAGATCGGTAGAAAAGCTTGCTTCATCGGATCATGGTTACTCGATATGGGCTCGTTGAATATTTAGAGTAAGGGTGTTCCGTCAGAAAGCCGATTACTTGGTCGAGTGAGTGGCATTGTGGTATAGAGTGCGTGGCGCAATGTGGCATTCAATTGTCCGCGTGATGCCCGCACTCACTTGATAAAGTTGGAAGAAAATGTTAATTCTTGAACTTGGTATCAAATGACTTTTGACTTGCTGCTCTCTACTTCCCCTCGCCAGACCTGGAGAAACCACCCAATGCTGACTGACTCCTCTGCCCCTCTGCTCTAACAACACATGATATGAATCAAATCCGCCGTGGGTCTCATTATCCGACAGTGTCCCAAAATTCTCAACCCGCAACTCCTCTCAATATCACCACTTTACTTTAGTAGCTGCGTCCAAACATGACGTACTTCTGGGCCTTGGCCTCACACTCGGGGTTCAGGCACTTGGTCTCGCCGACAACGACGCCCTCGGGCTGCTCAAAGGGAATGCAGAGGGACTTCATGCCCATGGTGGGCTGCTTCTTGCCCTCGGGGAGGGTGGCGTTCTCAGGGGGCTCGCTAGTTGTCAACTCCTTGATGCGGTCCTCGCACTTGCCACCCAAGCAGTGAGGAATGAGAACAACGTTCTTGGTGTCCAGGGCGGGAATGACCTTCTCCCACTCGTTCAGAACCAGGCGGTGCTCGCGGAAGGACTTCTCAGCCTTGGTGTACATGTCGGACTGGATGGTCTCGAGCAGCTCAGGGACCTTGGTGGAGAGTTCAGCCAGGGGAAGAGTACCCTTCTCACCGGTGTCACGGCGAGCATAGCTGACAACCTGGTTGGCCATGTCCTTGGGGCCGAACTCGAGACGCAGGGGAACACCGCGCAGTTCCCAGTCGTTGAACTTCCAGGCGGGGGTGTAGCCCTCTCTCAAGTCGGACTCGGCACGGATGCCAGACTTGCGCAGCTCGTTGCGGAGGTCGTCGGTCTTGCCCTCAAGCTTCTCGCGGTCTTCGGGGGTGGTCTTGGCAGTGATGCCGACGGCGATGAGAATGACCTGGGTCTTGGCGATGCGAGGAGGCAGGACGAGACCCTTGTCGTCACCGTGGATCATGACCATGACACCAATGACACGAGTGGACAGACCCCAAGAGTTCTGCCAGACGTGAATCTTCTCGCCCTTCTTCTCGGGGTTCTCAACAGTGATGTCGAACATCTTGGAGAAGTTCTGACCCAGGCAGTGAGAGGTGGCACCCTGGATACCACGGCCGTTGGAAGGGATGTAACCCTCAACGGTGGTGGTGTAGTAACCACCAGCGAACTTCTCGTTCTCCGTCTTGGTACCACGAACAACGGGGACAGCGAGCAGCTGCTCGTAGACACCAGCGTAAAGCTCGAGTATCTCAAGAACCTCCTTGCCGGCAAGTTCCTCAGTGAGGTGAGCGGTGTGACCCTCCTGCCACAGGAATTCTCTTGTGCGGAGGAAAGGGGTTGTCTGCTTGGCCTCCCATCTTACGACGGAGTTCCATTGGTTCAGGCGGAAAGGAAGGTCGCGATGGCTGCGAATCCACTTGGAGTAATAGGGGTACATGACGGCCTCGGAGGTGGGACGAACCGCGACGGGGACCTCGAGGTCCTTGTCACCGCTAGAAGGGCGCGTTTTCAGTCGAAGCCAGGGCGGTTTCGGTTTCGGAGGGAGAGGTCAACTTACGCCTTGGTAACCCAGGCCAGCTCGGGGGCAAAACCCTCAACGTGGTCCTTTTCCTTTTCAAGCGACTTGGACGATAAGAACATGGGGAAGCTGGTCTCATCGACACCCATGGCCTCAATGCGCTCGGAGAACCATTTGCGAATGACACCCCAGATGTACATGGAAGCAGGGCGCAGAATGAAGAAGCCGGCAATTTCGTTGTAGTACTCAACCATCTCAGCCTTGAGCACGACCTCCTGGTACCACATGGAAAAGTCCTCGTTCTTTTTGATAGTGATGCCGATGATGTCGTCCGTCTTCTTCTTGCCGCCGACAACGGGGAGAGCGGCTTGCTTGGCAGCCTTCGCGGCCTTCTCAGCAGCCATCTTGGCCTGCTTCTCGGCCTTCTTCAAGGCGCTCTTGGATTGTTCGGGAGCAGGAGCGTCGGCCATGTCTTCGATAGTGACTGCGAATCGAGGAGCCGTCTCGAGAAGGGGATCGACTTATAGAATTGACGGCGTGGTGCCCAGATCGGCCTAAGTCACTTGAGATTTTTGGGCAGAGATGGCGGCGGTGCGATACAGTGGAAAAACTGCCCCGCACTAAAATGTGAGTCGTGTGTCGAGCTGTTGGGTGGGAGTGCCTCCCGGGAATGAGGGGTCAATTGGCACCTCAGCCACAAGGGACCACACCAGAGCGCTTATCAGAAGTGGGTACCTTGGATGTTTTACTGGGGAAATAGCACTGTACATCACCGGGACTGGCAAGAGATACCTTACATACTACAGTATTGTCTGCTTATCTCGGCACACAGTACGTTATTGTACCTCACCAGCCACATTTCCACGCTTTCCCGGTTCCTGGAACAACTCGGGTCCGAGAAAAAGTTGCGTCCAGTCGAGGGGACAAGGCCAGGCACAGCGCAGAAGCTTCTATTGCTGTCCAGGCACACACCGACGAGCTCCCCCAAATCCACCACTCACCACCTCCCAACCCGCGATTCACGAACATTGCAGGCAGTGAGGCGCAAAAATGGCTTCCATGTTCGAGCAGTCAGGGAGCGGCACCCTTTTCCTGGGCGGCCAGAAGATCTCCGGCGCTGATGTTCGAGACCAGAATGGTATGTTGCTGCCCTGCTCCCCGCGACCCAGCTGCAGCTTCAGCCCGCTGACGAACTCGCAGTCCTCGCGACCCAGGCCATCGCAAATGTCGTCAAGAGCTCGTTCGGCCCCAGCGGCCTGGATAAGATGATGGTAGACGATATTGGTGTAGGTTCGGTGGCCCCCTCCCCGTGGACCCCGCTAAACCCCGACGCAGGACGTCACGGTCACGAACGACGGCGCTACTATTCTCAGCTTATTGGACGTCGAGCACCCGGCGGGCAAGATCCTGGTCGACCTAGCACAACAACAAGACAAGGAGGTCGGCGATGGCACCACGTCCGTCGTCCTCATCGCCGCCGAGTTGCTGCGCAGAGGAAACGAACTCATGAGAAACCGTATACACCCCACCACCATCATCACCGGTTACCGACTTGCCCTGCGTGAGGCCGTCAAGTACATGAACGAGAACATCAGCATCAAGGTCGAGAACCTCGGTCGCGACTCCCTCATCAATATTGCCAAGACCTCCATGTCCAGCAAGATCATCGGTGCCGACTCCGACTTCTTCGCCAACATAGTTGTGGACGCAATGCTCGCCGTCAAGACCACGAACAACCGCAACGAAACGAAATACCCCGTGAAGGCTGTCAACATTTTGAAGGCGCACGGAAAGGGTTCCCTGGAGTCCGCGCTGGTCAAGGGCTACGCTCTTAACTGTACAGTTGCCTCCCAGGCCATGCCTACAAGAATACAAGATGCCAAGATTGCAGTTTTGGATATGAACCTGCAGAAGGAGCGCATGAAGCTGGGTGTTCAGATCACAGTCGACGACCCGACACAACTGGAGCAGATCCGCGCGAGAGAGTCAGGCATGGTTTTGGAGAGAGTAGACATGATCCTGAAGGCTGGCGCCAACGTCATTCTGACGACCAAGGGTATCGACGACATGGTTTTGAAGGCTTTCGTTGAGAAGGGTGCCATGGGTGTACGCAGATGCAAAAAAGAGGACTTGCGAAGAATTGCCAAGGCGACCGGCGCCACCCTTCTCAGCACACTGTCCGACCTCAACGGAGACGAGAAGTTCGACCCCGCTTACCTCGGACACGCCGAAGAGGTTGTCCAGGAACGTATTTCTGACGACGAGTGCATTCTCGTCAAGGGCACCAAGACCCACTCCTCAGCATCCATCATCCTGCGCGGCCCTAACGACTTCACCCTCGACGAGATGGAGCGCTCCGTTCACGACTCCCTCAACGCCGTCAAGAGGACACTCGAGAGCGGCAGCATCGTTCCCGGTGGCGGTGCCGTCGAAACCGCCCTCCACATCTACCTCGAGGAGTTCGCCGGCACCGTCGGCTCCCGTGAGCAGTTGGCGATCGGCGAATTCGCCCAGTCCCTGCTGGTCATCCCCAAGACTCTGGCCGTCAACGCCGCCAAGGACGCCTCAGAACTCGTCGCCCAGCTCCGTTCTCGGCATGCACTTTCCCAGCGCATCCAGGACGGTGAGGCTAACGAGGACGAGAAGACTGTTGCGCGCAAGAAGGCCTACAAAAATTACGGTCTCGACCTGACGCGCGGCAAGGTGATTGACGAGGTTAAGGCCGGAATTCTGGAGCCCAGCATGAGCAAGATTAGGCAGCTGAAGAGTGCGGTCGAGGCTTGCATCAGCATCATGCGTATCGATACCCTGATCAAGCTTGATCCCGAGCAGAGAGGAGAGGACGACGGTCACGGTCACTGAAGCGGTATACGTCGATGAAAACAAAACAAAAATGGGTCATGGGAAGTGATCAAGGTTAGACGGTTCATAGATGATTTGTTAATGATACCTTGCCATGCCAATCTGGACTATTGTCCTGTAACCAGATTTCCGGTCCTGGTGATGGATTTCCCGCCGCCGTACTATGCAATTCCGTGTAACAATGATGTACCGTCTAACACCAGCCAAACTTCTCGTTCAGCACCCATTCGACATCTCCATCCCCGTACCACATCAAACTCGCGATGCTGTCAGTCTCTCTTTCGACAAACTCGTGCGGGATTCCCGCCTTTTCCACTAATCCTCTTACTCGAGGATCAGGGTTCCACAACTCGATGTTGTTCGACTTCCATTCGGCCGCTTCCGCCCTGGCCAGGGTCAGAAGCTCCTCGATGGCCGCCTGCACGTACTCGTCACCGCTACTCTCGTCCTCAACTACCAACCTCAAGATGTGCATGGTGTTGCCTTCAGGCTTCTTCAGACCACCATAATATCCCCTCGTCCACACGGCCCACACTCTCTGTCCGCGCTCGCCGACAACAGCACCCCGTACCGTTGGTGTCTTTCCGAAAATGTGCTTGGTCATGAAGTCCTCGCGCATCAGGTGCCACAGGATAGCATCGATATCCGGCAGCAGCGACACCCGCGTCTTGTTGCCCTTGGACGCCTTGGAAAGCCTCGCGCGTAGCAGCTTCTCGTCGACGTGGCTCAGCTCCGCGAGCTCGTGATATCCCACCGGCTTCGCTTTGCTCTGCTTTCCCTCGACCGCGGGCTGAGGCGGGAAAGACAGGTGTGCGCTGTCGTACGGGTGCCAGCCCTGCTTCGCGTAGAACTTCTTTCCTATATCGGAGAACAGGACGGAGAAGGCGACCTCGCCGTCCTTGACGTCCCCACACTGCTCGCCCTTGGGCATTCTAGCTCCCTGCCAGCCGCCCAGTTGAGGGCCGAGCATGCTCATCATCGTGGAGGCGTAGCCCTTCCCACGGTACGAGGGCTCGGTGAAGACGGAGGCGATGCCGTGGGCTACCGCTTCGGCTATGGTGCCATCGGGCTTCGCTACGAGCGCCTTCTTCCGAATGCTCTCGCATGAAGAGAGGATCGGGCGGGCATCAGGTGGCTGGGAAGGGTCGGTAAGGATCCACTGGGTGATGCCGCCGTTGCGGCTAACGGGGACGGTGGTGAGGTACTCCTCGCGGCGGAGATAGTCGTCGAGCTCGAGGGCGGCGCCCCATTTCTGGTGCGTCGAGGTCCAGACGCGGATGCGCTCGGCCGGCGTGGGCTGGGTGAGGATGAGGTCTGCTTCCTGGGTTGAGCCCATGGTGAGTGCTTCTGGCCTTTTTCTTTTTCTCGAGTTCTCTCTGGGTTGCTGGTTTGGTTCTTTACGTCAATTAGATCCGTTCAACACCAGACAGGTATACGAAAACGTGGAATGTAAGAGACGTAAACACCAGCTTTACCAAGCTGAGGTGGGAAGGACAAAGCAGAGTCCTTATGAACAACTCTCTCGGGAACGAGTGCCCCACTAAGAACCGATCGCAGCCATGGCGGGGAAGACCCAGCAAACCCCAGGATTGGGACGACCATTCCAAGCGTCTACCCGGCATAAGCACCGTCAAGGCAAGGGAGGTAAGGTATGGGACCCCCAGCGATACGGGGGACCTGGGACAAAGCAAGGCCAGCTCAGATTCGAGACACAAAGAAACGTGGGCTCGTTACAAAGCACACACACCCCGAGAGAGAGAGAGAGAGAGAGAGAGAGTGGTGTACATCCCAGGCTCACAAGGCGTAAAAATGGTCAGCAGGTCCACAAGCGGCCGTGATGGAAAGCCAAGCGGATGCTCTTCTTACGTCACGGGATGAGGCTAGTGGTGACGGGGGAGCCTCTCTCGCCGACAGCGACATGGTGAATGTACTCTTTCCGGTTCGAGGTGGCTGTTTCGAAAGGAAACGTGTGAAAGTGGGCAAAGTGGTCTTTCTCAACTGTGCTCGAGAACTCTGGCTCTTTTCTTAGGTAATTATTCGTCTAGGAGCCCTGATCCGCAAGCCGGTGCGGACGCAATGGGCAGGTCACGCCGGGCGGTGCGCCTGGCGGGGGGTGGGGTACTTAGTACAAAATCCCATCCAACCGGGCGCCATCCCGAGCCGGTGGAAGCCGATGGTAGGCGGGGCCGGGCCCCCGGCTTGACGCGGGCGTAAATTGGGGTGGAATTCCAGCGCTCCTCGCTCCTGTTAATTACAATGAGATGCGACTATTTGGCGCTCAAGGAAGACCGCTAGAGTGGTGACTTGGCTGAGCGAGGGATGCCCTTGTACTTGTTAGTGGGCTGACTTGGCTGAACTTCCCAGACGGCCCGTCGAATGTTGAGACGTCTGTGTGGTCTTGTGGGAGAGGCCTTGGCTGTTGTTTGGTGGTGATGGTGTTGTCGATGGATGTTCATGCGCCGCCCGCAGTTTGGGACTGATCTCTTTCCCAGCCATTAACTAGCAAGCCGTGGGTTTTGACGTTTTTCGTCTTTCAGATGTACTCAAATGTGTCCTTGTCACCAAATGCTTAACTCTTATCTACCCCAGCCACCACAAGCATTCCATGGCTAAACCGAATTGCTTATCTCGTGTTGCTCAGGGGAATGAATCGCTCTCAAACTCTATCAAATACAAACGACCCTACACCTTCCGTTCCCTTCGCCCCCCCCCCTGTGACCCTGTCCCGCAAAACCCGAACAACCGCACCGTGACCCCTCGCAGCCGCGCTCTGCAGCGCTGTCTGGCCCACCACCACATCCGCCAGGCCCAGAGCCTCGATCTCAGCCCCGGCATCCAGCAACATCTCGCAGATGCGAACATGACCACCCTCCGCCGCGGCATGCAGCGCCTTCCCGCCCTTGAACTTGCTCCCCTCGGCGTTCACGTCCGCGCCGGCGTTCAGGAGCGTCCTGACGATCCCCTCATCCCCGTGCCACGATGCTCTCTGCAGCGCCATGAAGCCCTTGTGTCGACAAGCGCGCCGCGTTGACGTCGGCCCCGTGATCCATCAGGAGGAGCTTGGCCATTTCCGCGAACCCACGCGCCGCGGCGGCCTGGAGCGCCGTCCTACCCGCCGTTGTCGCCGGCGCCGCCTTGACATCTGCTCCCTTTGGCAATAGCAGCTCGGCGACGTCCACCAATCCTGCGGAAGAGGCAGACTGCAGCGCCGTGGCACCGCTGTACCGCACAGCCGGCGGGGTCACGTCAGCCCCTCTGTCGAGGAGCATCTCGACGACGGCGACGTCGGGCTGGCCGCTCGCGATCTTCAGCGCGTTCCTCGCGTCGTTGTTACCGGGCGGCGCTTTCACTTCTGCTCCGGCGTCCAGGAGCACCGATACCACCTCGGCGTGTGGTGCCAAGCAGGCGGCCTGGAGAGCGCTGCGGCCGTAGTATCCTTGCGGTGGGGCGTTGATGTCGGCACCGGAGGCGATGATCGCTCGTACTGCCGCCAAGTCGCCATCGCGCGCGGCCCGTTGTAGGGGTGTCCAGTAGTCATCATCCGGTACGGGCGTCCTCATCCACTTCTTCTGTGAGCTTTTGCATCCTGATGATTTCGATGACTGGTGGTTTCCGTGAGAGATATGTTCGTGAGTTAAGCAGGCGCGCTGCTGGATCCTACAATGACAAGGGTTATGGAAATGCGGCACCGTCAACGTCCGCAGACTCTTCACACCTTTCCATGCTCACTTTGGAAATCGACATTCACCGATTCAACGAAACAAATAGTAATCGCATACAAGGTTCAAGTAATTACTGGATTACTATCTAATTTCTCAAATGACCACAGGATATCTAGTCGTCGGTCTCGGCCTTCTTTTTGGTTTCACTCTTCTTCTCAGGCTCTCCTGTCTTCGGCTCGTTCTTCGAACCCGCCTCATCCTCGTAGCCACCGCCCTGCTTTTCGTACTCTTTCGCTAGCTTTGATGCCTACGCGACATTTAGGTCACAGGAGTCACGGCAACTTGAGAGAAACTCACCTTCCATGCAGCCCACTGTCCCTGGCCACCACCAGACTTATTCGGCTCCTGCTTGATTTCTGGAAAATCGCGAGTTAAGCAAGTTCCCAACGTAGCCACGGGCCATACCGTTTTCTTACCCTCTTTGATCTGTTCTCTCAGCTCAGGGTCGGTGGGCTTTCCCTTAGATGAAGGCATGTTGTAAGAGGTGGATGTTGAGAAATTGCGGGTTGACTTCAATTGATTGGGCCACGAAGAAAGTTGAGTCTGAAATGACAGCTCGTTGAAAGATCGCAATGACTTCCAAATGAATGAGCAGGCCATTTCTGAAGGCAAAATAACGTGTGTTATCAGAGCACTGCATCATCGTCGCCAAAAGCAAGTCGATACAAGATGATGACGGTCCAATGACGACTACGAATCAGCCGCTTTCCCGCTGGGCTGGAACCGCCGTGCGGCCGATCAGACCCACAATCGAGTCCGTGCCGTGCCGTGCCGCGCCCGCGATCTCGGTCTTTTGGTTCCCCGTGGCCATCAAGGCCCTTTGACTAGGCATCTCTGTTTATTCTTCCCCTGAAGCTACTCCATCCTGACGTCTAACCATAATGACCTCTTCACCGGGTCTGTGTCATGTCATCATCAATAGCCAAGAAAAACAATTCCGAAATCGTCTCCCAGAACTCAGCCAGAATCAGTGGATTGACACCGGCCTGAATTCGACACCCTCTCCCGCCGCTTCGCCCTCCATGATACCGTGCACGTACGCAGTGCCCACGATCCGTCTCAGTCCATCCCGCTCCGCGCTCTTCCTCAGCACAAACGGCGCGTTGCACCCCTTGACGACCCAGATCTCGTCTCCAGCCTCGGTTCCGTCGGGGACCATGCCCACGTACTTGTCTCCCTTGGCGAGTACCAGGTCCAGGGCAGATCGCGTCGTGAAGATGCGGTTGATGAGAATCTGGGCCGCGGCCACGAGGGCTTCGTTGGCGTCCTCGGCAGAACGTCCCGAAAGCTGAATCTCCTTGCGCAAGAGATCGCGCTCGGGCCTCTCGGGGTCGAGGTCGTCCTCCTCGACAGCCGTGCAGAAGCGGTACGCCAGCTTCAGCGTCGCCATGGGGATTTCGTCCTCGTCGGCCTCGGTGCGGAAGAAGGTGAGCGTCTTCAGGATAGCCTCCAGGCCAGACTCGCCGGTCGGGTAAGCGGTCTTGTCGAAGCCGGGGATCTTGTCAAGCAGCTTCGAAAGCGTGACAATGTCCTTCTTGATCCACATGGCGGGGCGATCGGTCTGAAGGTGCGCCGCGCGGGGGACGCCGCTCATTTGCGCGACAGTGTCGACTTTGACACCCTTCAGCATCAAGACGTCCTCCGCGTCGTCGGGATCGAAGCCAAAGTCAAAGTCCGTCTCTCCCGCAGCCTCGGACTCGGCTGCGTCAGCGACGGTCACGCGGCGCCACGGCCGGCGGAAGTCGGGAAGCCAGGAGGGAAACTTGGTGCTGCTGTTGCCGTTCAGGCTCTCCGCGATACCGGCGTGGTCGAGCAGCTCCTCGCTAAAAGGTTCGTGGAGGAGAGTGCGGCCGAAGCGGAGGGCCGTCTCCTCGAATGTCTCGGAGTAGTCGGGGCGGAACTCTTCTCTGTCGCCGTCGGCGGCCAGGCCGAGTAGTGCAAAGTACAGGTCTCGCGGGTCGGTGGCGTCGACTTCGCGGAAGGAGAGCAGGAGATTGAGGAGTTCTGTGGAGCGCTTCGGGTCGTCGTCGTCGTCGTCGTCGTCGTCGTCGTCTTCGGACTCCCATTCGTCCTCTTCGCCGTCTCCGGCCTTCTCCTCGTCGTGGTCGTGTTCATCATGTCCACCGCAGCATCCGCCTTCGTGGTCATGGCCGTGGTCGTGGTCGTGGTCGTGATCATGCTCGTCATCGTCACCGCAGCATCCATCCTCGGCGTTACCTCTCATAGCACCAAGTTGGTAGAATCTCAGTCTTTGCGCCATGTTCGCCATCAGATCCGCCGCGCTCTCCACTTCCTCGCCCTTCTCATCAATCAAGGGCCAGGGCGGGCTCTCGGGTTCCTCGAGCGCAATCGTAGCCGGCCAAAGCTGTGCCCAGTTCACGCTCTTCTCTCCACAAATCATCACAACATCCCTGGCCAGGATGAATTCCTGCACAACCCACACTCTCTTGAACCACGCCCGGTTCCAGAACCGCGATACGGCCAGCCACTGTTTGTCGCCCTCCAGCGGAAGCTCTGCCTCCTTGCCAGTGAGCGCATCAGGAACGGGCTTGCCCAGAGAATCTTCCAGGAACGCGCGCGCACCGGCGTTGAGCTCTTTAGGAATGTTGACGCGCCAGTACTTCTCGATCAGGTCCATCGCTTCGGAGCTGCCGTCGGCCTCTTCGCCAAGGTGAGCCAAGGTCTGGCGCGCGGCGACATAGATGTCATGCATGAGCATCACCTGCGTCTGCTTTTCCTCGGTGTCGGCTTGGTTAATGCATAGCGCGTCGACCCAAAGGAGGCGGTGGCGCTCTTGGAGACGCACGCGCTTGAGGCAGTTGAACAGGTTCTCGGTGATGCCAACTTCGGTTGAAGACAAAGTGATGGAACGGGGTGTGGCGCTCGAGCCCCAAACGTAAGAAACGGCCTCGTACGAGTCGGCCGATTCGGGAAGCTCGCCATCTTGCTTCGCCGCCTCGTCGATGTAAAGGTCGATGGGGCGGGTGAGGAGCTCGCCCTTGAGGGGTTCGTCGAATTTTCCAGGCGCGAGGGAGAGGATTCTGAAATCCCGCTCAGCGAGGGCGGTGTATGCGAACCCTGCCATTTCCGAAAATTCGGTGGAAGCTCAAGTTGTTACCTGCGAGCTCGTCGATTTTTCGTTGGTGTGGAAGGCGTGGCTGAGTGAGGTGAAAAATTTCGCTGCGGTGATTGTTTTTGGAGATTGTGGAGTGAAGTTGGACATGAGATCCAGGAAAACGGCTGCGGTGCATCAAGATTTCCACTTGTGGATGAAATGATTTTCATTGGCGGCAAACGCTAGCTGCAAACAAGCAACCACCCGGCAACACTGAATTTTTTCTCCAAACTTTCTCATTGAACATGGAAATGTCGCAAAGGCTTCTTATCCAGAACTTCTTGGTTTAACATGTTGCGAACCGCATCATGGGAAACACACTTGGAAGACTTGGTTGCAGCCGAAAGAAACGAGTCATGAATTAACAGGTACAGAAAACTGGAGCCTGATCAACTATTCCAACTGGGAATCAGGACAGGTGTATCATCGTTATATATTAGAAGAACTCTTTCACGTAAAAAGGTGCTATTTTATTTCATTTACTCCTGTTGGTCCCAACCAACAAGTGGTGATCTCAAACTCCAACAAAAGAAACGTATCATCACATATCAAGACATCTTACAAGCCAAGGGCTGTGTTGAAGGCGTTGGCAGCCTCCTTGCCCTGCAAGCCCTGAGCATCAGCCTGCCCCTGCTCGCACGCAGCGACGGTGTCGTCAGAAGCCTGGCATCTCGATCCAAGCTGTCCGCAGATGAAGCTGCTGATGATGTTGATGTTCTGCGCAGAGCCGTGTCCCAAATCGCCGGCGGGGCTGAAAGAAGCCTCCTTGCGCCCGTCCAAGCCCTCGGCGAACCGGATGCTGGGGTCCTTGCACTCGCCAAAGTCGAGGTTCTAGCGCGACGCGATGAGGTTGCTGACGATGCGCATCATGTGGCCCTTGGAGCCGACGCTGGAGGAACGGCGCAGCTTCTTGATGGAGGCGGCCGCGAGACAGTCGTCCTCTTGAGCGTCGCAGTCGGCAACGGTGATGTCCTCGGAGCCGGAGTTGGCGGCGTCGGCGCAGGCGTTGTGTTGCACGGCGCAGGAACGCTGGAGGGCGGCGCCCGCGTTCACGAAAGTGGCGCCGTTGGTTGAGAAGGGCTTGTCGGAGGCCGCGTCGGAAATGACGGGAGGAGGGGGTCCGCCGAGGTCGCCGGTGAAGGTCTGAACGTCCGTTCCGGTGGCGGCGTCGTTGCCGTTTTGGTTGTTTTGGTTGTTATCGCTCTGGTTGTTGTTCTGATTGCCAGTGTTGTCGTTCGGCTGTGTGCTTGTCAGTAACCAAAAAAACACCGAGCTTTGCATCTTCAACTGCTCACGTCACCAGGCTCGAAGGTTTGATAGTCGAGAGCCAGCATGGGGTCGGCTCCGACGGCAGCAAGCTGCCTCGCCAGCTCCAGGGTAATCTGCTTGTTCTCCTCGGCCGCGCCCTCGGACGCAGGGTCCTGGTGCTGCGTGAGTGCCGCGATCTCGGGGTTCTCCGCCGTCTCGTCGCAGAGGACGCTCTTCAGGCCCACGGAACCGGTGTTGCGCTCGACGGCTCTCCAGACGAGGGCACTGGCCATGCCGTCGACATCGCCCGCGGCCTTGGCGGTGCTGAAGGCCGAGTCCGCCGTCGCCTGGTGCAGGCAGTCGAGGTTGGTGACGTCGCTGGCGCCGGCCTCCGCGGCGGCGTTGCCCAGCAGACCGAAGACGGCGTCCTGGATGTTCAGGGGGTTGCCCTGTTGCAGGAGCGCGTTGACGGCGCGGAGGTACTTCTCGTGGGAGTGCTCCTTGGGCACCTCGGCGGCGGCGAGGCCGACGAGGGCCGAGAGGGCGAGGGGATTCTGGAACTTCATGGCGATCGAGTTCGATCGATCGTCCTGCAAGGAAGAAAAGGTTTGGGTCAAATACAGTTAAAGCGAGGTCCAGGAAGAAAAAGAGGGCCGGCCCAGAGAATCTGGAGAGACGGATAAAAAAGAGAAAAGAAAGGAAGAGAAGAAAGTATACAAAAAAGTTCCCAGAACTGAACGAAGGAGAGGATGCGTGATGAGGAAACAAAACTTTCTTTTCGCTGCTCATCAAAAGAAGACACAGAGTTATATACAAAACTTGGCTGGCGTGGGATGATGAGAGATATGCCCTCCAGCGCTCGAGATGTGCTCGCCGGCATCTCAGTCCGCCGTTCGTCTCCTCATCCCACCGCTCGCGACGTTGACGGTCGCCCCCTGAGCAACTCGCTTGGGAAATCGAGCGCTTCCATCTTCAAGGAGATGGGACGTCTCCGCGGTTGTGATGCGGCTTGGCGGTTGGGACCCGGAGTTGCTCTGTGGTTGGACCGGTCGGCTGGGCAAGGCTCCGATGCGGCTCATCCACACGAGAGAGGGATACAGGAGACATGGCCCATATGCGAGCCAAGAGTTCATCCGTACCCCCAGGGCGGACGGCAGGTGCACGTCAACTGGGAGGTCGACAGGCCAATTGCCCGTTTCGGCGGTTGAGCCGTTCGGAGGGAGAGGTGAAGGTGGGACGTCAGGAAGTGCTGACGTTGAATTTCGAGATCAGTGTGCCTAGCAAACATGTTTGGGGGCAGTCCTAATACTTGGAAATGCCCTCATCGGTTCTACGTCATGGTTAATGGCGTAGGTATGCTATCATTAAGTTGTTCAATGACAACAAAACTATCCCAAGTAACCGCTTGAATTAGCGACCACTGGAATGATTGATATCAAAGCCGAATCTCAGAGCGTCGTGATCAAATCGAAAACTCAAAAGGAGCCTCAATTGGATCAGCAGTCAAGCTGTGGTCCCTCCGGCCCCTGCTCTTGCCGGAAAGGCTCTTCTGAAGTTGCTATTGAGCAGAGTTTGAGGAAAGAGGAAATCAGACGGCACATGTCGCGGAACGACGTCTCATCCACTCCGCGAGCCGCCTCCCGGAGATCCGTCATTGGCTCGCTTCAAGTGCTCCATCCGTCCGGCCATGTGGAGTCGCAGGGGTCGCAGGGGTCGTGGAAGTGACAGTAGGTTCCCTGCCGTCAACAACTGCCAAGTTCCAATAGCTTCTCCTCTCAAGCGCCAGTCGCGACGACACGTTAGTCACCATTTCTGTTACAGTATGCCATTCTCATCGCCATCTACCATGGTCTTACTTGGACGCATTGACACAGATCTCAATGTTTGCCCTGCTATTGATATGCAGCAATCTGATATCAGTGCCCAGAGTGTCATCCCGGAATGGACTTGGACGCGTCCATCTTGTTACATTGGATGCCGAAGAAAGACGTCCAGGTTCGGGACTTGGGATGATCTCACAACATGACATGAACTATCGACTTGAATCTCTTTCGCCTCAACAACGTCTCATTAACTCTGCAACTCACATGCACGCCACTGTCTTCGCCTAAAATCTCGACTCAATCGCCAATAGACGTCCTGCGCCCCGCATGTCAGAAACCGGAACCGAGCAAGGACTCTATTTTCACAGCCGCGCTTCCAAAACATCCGGACCCTCTTTACCGCCTGGATCCCGACAATACCTGCGACGCCCAGCCCTTCCCCAAACATCTCGTTTGCTGCCCCCTTCGAGGCCCAGAACCCGACGTCTGTTCAACTTTAGCGCGATGATTTTGCGTGACTACCCTCACTGCCCAAACGGTCGTGGTGCCATCGGCTCGACTTGGTCGTTCCACGCTCAACCAACCCTGTCCTGGTCATCTTCGTCCCAAAAATCAACATGTCCATCTGCCGGGGGCCAGGAGCTGGCGATCACCGCTGGATGGATGAAGCTGGTACAAGGGCGCCCGACTACCGGAACCTAGATTTGCGCCACGGGCTCTTTCAGCCACTTCATGCCAGCTGTGGTTCGTTCAGGGCATTGCAGTCACATACGGACGGCTCAGTCTGATCGACTCCGCAGCCACCTGTCGTAACCATCTTCCGGAGCAACTCTGTTCTATAAGAGCAGTCGCGTTCCCATTTGCAGGTATAGACTGTCTGACCGTCAATTTCCCTATTGTGGTACGGATCCTAGCGGACAGGTTTGATCACCTACGTCCACATGCCCTAGGCGACCCCCGAACTAACTGCTGCTGTCAACAACCAGCTTCAAGACCACCAAACGCACTCGGACGTGGTCAGCCAGTCAGTTCCTCACAGACACCACGACAAACCTGCCCAAGATTGGCTATCATGAAGTTGCGAGGCTCCTCATTGTTCCTGGACGCTCTGTGACTTTTGTACATTGGCATCATTTGCCCGGACAACGTCTAAGAAAAAAAAATGACCTCTCTCTTTGACTCTCTGGAACCCAAACCCCAGCACCGTTTGGTCTCCGATGCAAAATAAAAAGAAGAAAAGTTCTCTAGTTGGGTAATTGTTGCCATCAACAGCACGCCGCATCCACCGCGAAGGATGGACGTGGGCGCTGGCTCTCCTCTCTGCTCGCCTTCCGTCTTATACTCGTACAAAGTGGTGCTTAACCGATAACCAGCTTGCCTTCCTCGGGGAAATCGTACTCGGGGATCTCCAGGTTGAGGGGAGCGGGTCCTTTTCTGATGCGGCCGGAGATGTCGTAGTGAGAACCGTGGCAGGGGCAGAACCAACCGCCGTAGTCACCAGCCTCGCCAATGGGGACACAACCCAAGTGCGTGCAGACACCTAGCGAATAGCAGGGTTAGCTCACGTGGTTTTGGTGTAGTCGGAGATCTCAAGTCGTCGATCAAGAGGGAATTGAGGTCCTCAACGCGCAATCTAAATGGCCTGAAAATCCGAAGCGAACCTCGACCGGTCGCGGTTTGTGAGTCACGTACCCAACATGATGAGCCATTCGGGGTTCTTGACACGGTCGTCATCGGTCTGGGGGTCACGGAGGGAGGCAACGTTGATCTTGTTGGCCTCATCGATCTCGGCCTGGGTGCGGTGGCGAATGAAGACGGGCTTGCCTCTCCACTTGATAATAACCTGTAGTCGCCGGACAACAGTCAGATATGTCCGAGCACACGACTCCTCGCGGTCGCATGAAGCCACTCACGTTCTTGCCCTCAGGGATAGCGTTGAGGTCAACCTCGACCTTGGCCATGGCCAAGACATCGGCGGAAGCGGACATGTTGACGAGGAACTCTGCAGTTGAAAACCGCCCGTCAGCCAATGTTCATCCAAACCATATGAATCGTCCAATCTCTCTTCGCATCTCGTTTCGGCCGTCCGGAAATTCGTGGAAGGGCTGTCGTACCCTGGACAGTAGACTTCGCGCCAGCGGCGGTGATGGCACCCATGGTGCCGACCATGAAGTATCCGAAAAGCTGGTTGCCGGAGGCAGAGCCCTTGCTCATATACTTGCTGAAGTCGGGGATCTGGGAGCCCTTCTGGGCACCCTTGAACGGGCTCGAGTAGCTGGTGGCGGTGGCATCGTTCCGGGTGGCCGAGGTGCTGAGGGCGCGCACAGCCGTGGCGGAAGGGCTGCTTCGCGCCAGTTGCCGCAGGCAGGTGCGAGAAGCATGTGCGAGGGGCGCCATCTCGTGGGAATCGGGAGGTGGAGGGGAGAGGATTGAGGGCTGTTGCGAAGTGCAATTGGAGAGGAATGACGTTTGGGTTAGAGAGCGCCTTTTTTCGTGATGCTGTGGTTTGAGGATTGCCGAAAGCTTTCGGGCGGCGGCCTGAGGCAGAACAGTGTGAAATTGGTGCTTTGTGATTGGCTGGTGGGGGCAGCTCGTACCCGGCCCTTTCCGGAGTGGCGCCAGGTGATGACTTCTTCTGCCGGATAGATGCAACTCCCCCAATAGCGAAATGCGAAATGCTCATGCGGGAACATTCTCAGTGCGAGCTCTCCGATCCTTCCAGCACCAAACTACAAAGGCCAATTGCAGATGTCACCGCAGACGTCACATTGTTTAGCACTCGTCGCCGCGTATGGTTTATCGTGTGATTCATTGCCTATACTCTAGCAGGAGTAGACGACCCTTGTCCGAAATCCCTTTACCTGCGTATCTCATATCTTACATACGCATACGCCGTCTTAATGCATGCGCTTCAGCTGTTCTACCAGATCTCGCATGCTCTCTACCGTTGGTCCCAGTCCTTGAACCACAGCGGCCTGGTCTTCTTCTTCCAAATCCAAGAAACGCTCGATTAGTTCGCCGTCAACGAAACGGAAAGGGCCTTCAGCAGCCCGCTTTGCATTCCTGAAGCCTCGCCATGTCATGAACGATGGTCCCATTCCGGGCTCATCTGCTTGGCCCAAGGTCTTCACAACTCCAGCTAGCCTCTCTTGAAACTGGATCAACAAGCTTTGGTATGCCGGTTGAATATCAGCAAACACGTACAAGGATCCCTCCACCTAACGAAACGTTAGCAAAGACGAGTACCGCGCATTCCTGAATGATGTTGCTTACCGTCGCCAGAAACGCCCTAGGCACAATAGGGTCGTCCTCATTAGCATGAATGTCGAGCGGCCGGATTTTGTTGACTTGCTCTCCTAGATGATATTCGCTTGTGACTTCCATTTGCTTTTTATCGTGCTCTGTGGGCGCACTGGGATTCCTCCTCAACACCATCAAATTGCCCTGCGCGTCTGCTTCCAACCACGAATGTTCCTCAAGATGGCACACAGCCGTGGCCCAGATGTACTGGAAATGTCGCGCTCGCTCCACAAGACGTGCTTTCTCCCCGTCTTGACCTGGGATGAACTCGACGAGAGTCATCGACTGCATAAGATCGGCGACGCCAATCATGTTGCCCCTGATGTCCAGATCAACTGGGAATGTAGAGGGTCGGAAGGTGGCGAGCTTGCGGAGCACTCCTGATGTCGAGGATTCCTCCGAATAGTCATATACCACCACCGTTTTGCTGAGACCAGCGACCAGCTTATCTCCCATCACAGCGAGGCTTCGGCAAGCGCCCTTTAGTTGATGGCTAACGATCTGATATGGATTCTTGTCAGAATCGACACCGAGGACTAAGATTCGACCCATCGCATCGTTGTTCTCGTTTAGTTCCGGATCGGCGAGGTAGCTTGTGCCTATAATGAATCTTTCGGCAGGCTGACCTGAACTGTCTGGAAGCTCGGCTCTAATGACACTCTCAACCAATTCCGCTGAAGCAACGCCATCGAGATGGAATGGTCTTCCAACCACGCCAAGAACGATTTCGTCAACTAGTTGGAAAGTGCTGGTAACCATCTCCTCATTGTTGATGAGTTCTCTGCGAATAGTGCCGATTCCAAAAGCCCGCAGCGCAGGCGAATAAGCAACTCTGCGCACCGTCTCGCGGAGCGGCAGAGGGTTGACGTGAGTTCTCCTTTCCGCATCAATGTGTGCAATTCTGACGTTTTTGTCGGTGGCGAGGAAAATTGCGTCAGGGAATGCCTCAGAATCGAATGGGGCGATGTAGGTGACATCCTCTGCTGTCGCTGCCGAGTAAATGATACGGCCTTCCGAACTGTAGATCAGACTTGAGTGCTCGGTAGTGGCAAAAACATTGCTGATGCCGTCGACACCAGGTCGTGGCAAGATATGCAAGCCAGCCTGCTTGCTGCCGAGTGTGACGCTTTTCCGACCAGACAACGAAAAATCGTCTTTCGAAACATTGAATGAGACAACTTGTCCATCCTCCATAGAGACAAAAAGCGTGGGGCCCAGCAGATGTGGAGGATGGAGCTGGACCAGAGCCATGTCTCGCGGGATAGAGACGCTGTCGTCTGTCTGCTTAATCGTCTCTGCGTGTAGGGCATCGAGAGTCCGA
Organism: Colletotrichum euphorbiae; assembly: GCA_037178605.1. Classification (NCBI taxonomy): domain Eukaryota; kingdom Fungi; phylum Ascomycota; class Sordariomycetes; order Glomerellales; family Glomerellaceae; genus Colletotrichum; species Colletotrichum euphorbiae. Next base: position 25,361 of record JAXCEF010000126.1, read on the forward strand.
AGATCGATGATGGATACGGAGCCTTTAACCCAAAATCCCACTACGCCAATGTCCTCGAGGTCTTTAGCGGCGTGAATACACGAAATCTGATCTCCAGCACCTCCAACCCCACTACCCAATACTTGCTCCCGAGCTGCTAGGTTTTGCGAGACATCCAACGACACCAGCGTCGTTCCGTTGATGGACAAGAGCACCCATTTGCCATTGGATGATGCGTTGACAATACTCTGGCCTTCTGACACTGACCAGGTGCTTATCGTGGTGCCGCCTTCCGGGTCGAGTAGGGCCACGCTGGTGGCCGTCACTTGGAGTAGCTGGCCATTGGGCAAGCTTGATATTATCAAAGTCGGTTGATTGAGTGTGAGTCCTTGAAACTCGAAGACTTCCTCGATGTAATCCTCTGAACCGAATCTGAAAACCCTCGTTTCGGTGATGAATGACACCACCAGGGTGTCGACCTTTTCTGAGCCGTGAGACCGAAGCGAAAATAGACCGCGAACACCGCTCAAATCCTCCAAAACACCCATGTCTTCCAGGCCAACACTGCTTCTGATGCTGCGTAGGCTGCCATTCTGGTGTACGCCGCAGCCGGCAACGATACGAGCTTGACCGGATGAGAAGGCGTTGCCAACCTGGCTATCTCCGGCGTTACCAAGATCCATGATAGAGAAGTCAAGGATTGGCGCGATGTTTGGGATCGTCTGAATGACTTCCATGGCTCTCGTCGCAATATCGACATGCAATAACTGGGAATCGCCATAGTGTGACCCCAAGAACAACATGCCGTCTTCCATATATACTAAACATGAAGCTCTCGAAGTGAGCCCAAGGGGCGTAATATTCATATCCATGACTATGACGCCATCCGTCTCGATGGTCAAGAGGTGCAGATTGCCATAGTCGTCAGAGAGAAAGTAGTTCCTCACGTCATACTCGGCCCATGCAACAAATATGGTCGGATTGGCTAAGCCAGTTGAAACGGTCGTCTGAGTCAGAGTATCAACGTAGACCAGCAGTGTCTCTCCAACAACAACCAAACCACCAAGTTGTGCCTTGGCAGCTGAAGTATCTCTTTTGTGATAGCGCTTCACCAAGTCTTCCTCAATCCTAACGGGAATGAGAATCCTCGCATAAGGATCTTCGATTTCCATCTCGAATTCTCTGTTTTTTTCTGGGTCGAACCTCGAAACGTCCGTGTTTCTGTCATCGCGCATGAGCCGATAAATGGCTAGTCTGGCGTCCTCTTTGTCGATCTGGGTCTGGTACAGGAAGGCTATAGTCGGATGGCCCGTCTCGGTGGGCACGAATGTGCTGGCTTTCATGAAAAGCTCTGACAGGCGAACTTGTCCATTCAGCGACCACGAAGGATCGAGTCTCACGTGGTATGGAGCTCGGGCTCCAAGGCGCATAACATTCATGACCCCCTCCCATAGGTGCATGGCCAGGAACTTGCCTGACGGGTCGACCAGGCATTTGTCCTGGCTCTGGGCCTCGCGCATATGAGCTTCGGCATTGTCCTCAATCACTTGCGACGTGACGAGCCGTTGTTCATTCGAGTCCCACGTGGCTGTAAAGTATTGGAATCTATCGGTACCGACAAACAGCAGGTCCGTGTCGGAGTCTTTCGGTGAAAGGCGTTGAAGCAGAAGGATTGTTCCGTAGACTGCGGACGAGCTGACCAGAAACATGAGCTCTGGCGTGACGCGCCATACCTCCAGTCTGTTCGACCTCCTGCGGAATAGGTCAGCGGGGGGAAGACTCAAGCTCGCTGCCATCCCGTACGCGGCGACCTGGCATTGAGGGGTCCCAGGTCTGGAGGGGCAATCAGGCGGGCAGACTTACGATACAACCAAGCTTTCCTCATCCTTAGAGAGGCGTATCCTCAGTGCATGGCGTATGCTGCTGGGTCGATGGATGGGCGCAACGTAAGACATGTTGACGGTCTGTGAGGTTTGTGGAGTGACAGCCCTGTCCTTGAGGCCATGGAGGACGTCAAGATAGACGTGCGATTTGGTCGGTGCTTCCGCGTCGTCGGAGTTTAGCCAAAAGGGCCACTACCTTAGACGCGCCGGGACCCCGCCTTCCCTTGACACTCGGACGCTGCTTATCTCTGATACATATCTTTCGCACTGTGCTACTCAGGTTCTTTGGTCGTATACAGACAGTGTCGAAACAAGCTCTCCTCGCACTTAGCAGAGGGTCCTTGCACATCGGGGAGGAGCGACTGGATTGACATTTGCTCTTATTACTTCAGTATCTCCTCTGATCAACTACGGATGAATTTCTTCCCGGGCAATTTCAACCGTCAAACGCTCAAGTCAGTCCATCTTTCAAGTTCATGAGGTCATCGGCGTTCGATCCTTCGCCGGCCTGATTGCTTCCCTCGAAACTGCAGGCCTCGAGCAGCATTTCCAGGCCAACGAGAGCACGAATTACGGGCACCGCCGACTGGGAGGCTCCCAGATCATTGCCCAATTCAAGTGAGGCTTTTCGGCCCCAAACTTGCTAAAGTCTGGGCGATGGTCTTCGATATCATGGAAGCCCGACTTCTGGTACAGTCGGTGGCCGGGTTCCGATGATTCCAAGTATGCCGGTACGCCCAGACGGACAGCTTCTTGCATGAACGGGGTCATCAACTGCAGCCCAGCACCTCGTCTCTGGTGCTTTGGATCTGTCACCAGGATATGCAAGTCTATATTCGGCGTTGGACGTCAGCCGTTGCTTGTTGGACTGGTGGAGCATCGAGCACTTACAGACACACTTCTTGCCCGACATCAAACGCTCCCGCATCTTATCCAAACCAACCCACAGCATCGTGCACGCCTCTGGATTAGATCCCGGGGGGAATACACGTGTCTTCGGTGGTGGCAAGCCGTCCCCATAACTGTTGAACTTGGACCAAGCAACAATCGCTTCATCGCCTTGGAGATCTGTGTCCACCACCTTCAGCATGCGCACGGTCGGATCCTCCCGAAGCTCCTTCTCCAGACCCTCCGCTCGTGAGTCCAGCACATCGTCTGGGAGGGGCCCAGGGAACAGGATCTTATTAGCCGGGCTCTCCGCGAATGCGAGTTGCTCAACTTCGGCGCAGCGCCGGAGATCGGCCGTGACGACAGGCTGTACTTCGAGTGGCATAACAGCGGCAGCGACGATGATTGCGTCTGACCTCTGCGTGTGGTTCTCCCGAGTTCGTGACGGATGTGCCCTCGATATCGAATTCGAGCACGAACACCGTCCTACAAGTACTTGACTGTTTGTCCTACCTTACGCGTTGTACACGACACCATATTGCAGCCTGGAGGTGGAAATTCGGCCTCGTGATGCTGCAGCGGGTCTCGCATCCGAAGCCATTCGCTCTGACTCTTCGCCACTAACGCGTGCGAGTGCTGATGGCGTCTTGGCCTTCCCGTTTAGGAAGCTCAAAGATGCATCGCAGTGGTGTTGCGTACTGGGCCTTGCGCGTTTTTCGTGCATTTGCATACATAAGCAAGACTGGTGCAGCGTTTCTGCATATCTAGTCATTTATAATTCCTGCAGGAGGTGAACGGAAATGCCATACTTATAGCCAAACCGAAATAACCTCAAGGTTTTCATCGACAACGTCAAAAGGCTGACTGAATCTTTCGGCAACATTGGAGAAATAATCGCCAAGTCTTACGGTCACTTTGGAGGGTATCGGCCAAATCTGCTGTCTCTTGGCTTTGCAGGTAATTATCGCAATTCGACCTGTCTCGGATGTTCATAGCTGTCTGACTGACATGCTGTCAACAGAGCCATGACATGAGCCTCATGACTCCGGGAGAAGGGTCTTGGCGATGGCAACAATCTCCGAACTAGCGGGTTCAACATCCGCACACTTAGCCCTAAGGCGGTCTATATCCTGATGAGGCTCATGTCCGTTGGAGCATCAGAGATGCAGTCTGCGGGGACGCGCCGCGGGCATCACGAAGCTTGGAAGCTTGGTCTCCCATCCATGCGCTGCGCGATGTCCGCGAGATAGAGTTGACGAATGGGTATGCTGCGGCGGCCCGCCGATACCTTAGAGGCGCAGCTGCGCCCGGTCTTTCCATCAACCTTCACACCGACACAATATCACCAAGATCCCCTCACGACCGCCGTACGTGTTCGAAACGCGCCCGAGCTTTTGGCCTGCGTCCCCGAACGCGCCATCTAAACCCTTCTCAGTCCAAGCTCTTGCCGTTCATCCCATACTGTGGCGTATGACAGCTTTCTTTGGGACACCCTCAAGGAGCCTCCCCGAGCTCTGGCGTGCTGTGGATGATGCTGGCTGCAAGTAGAAACATGGAACGACCTGTTTCGTAATGTCTGCAGGCTATCCTGCATCAATTTGCTAATGCCGCATCTTTGGTGTATCGGCAGCTTGCCTATCCTTCCTGCGAGGAGCTGCTCGCACAGATCAACAGCTCCCCGAACTGCATAAATCTATTTCCTTTTGGGGATCGATTAGCGACCGTTGACCTATTGAGTAACAACGGTCTGCCAGGAGGGGGTAAAGACACATGCGAATAAACCCCAGCCGAGAAACACGGACGTCAAAACAGACCCTATTAATCTGCGCCCCGGCGACTGCTTGCATCGGGGACGCATACTTGCGAGAGGCATAGGGTTCTAAGCTCGACAGCCTTCATCACGACACAGACGTAGACATGAGAGCTGTCACCACATTCAGTTCACGGAAGTGTCTCATGGTCCGCCTGCCGACCACGACAGGAGCTAATGATGCTGCGTCTGCTCCATCTTGGTTTTCAATGGGATCCGGGCTCCTTACTGCCGCAGACAGCTTGAAGCAAGGTTAATATAAACCCATTCGATCTCCCGATGACGGAAGCTTTTCAGTCGGAGCATCAGACAAGGAAAACAAGGTCAGAAGCTTGGTCACCTCCAAAGCTACGCCATATCTCTAGAAACTTTCGAGACCCTTCGTCTGCCGTCCTACCTCCTTTACCATCACAATGTTTACTCTTCCCCTGGTCATTGCTGTTTTGAGCCAGTCGGCAATCATCGCCGCTGCGCCGGTTAACACCATCAAGGCACGCGACAGCCTTGACGACATTGAGGCCGCCCTTGCTCCTGTTTCTCAGTCCTTGGCCCAAGTTGACGCTGCTGTCCTTGCCTTGGATGGCGGCCCGGTCACTGCCAACAACCTTCTTGTCTTCTCTCAGCAGGCTGAGGCTACCACCAACCAGGCTACAGTTCAGATCCAGCAATCTGGCAGCCTTGGCGCCATCAGAGCTGCCAGACTTCGTCGCATCACGAACGGGCTTGTTGATCAGACCACAACCACTGTCAATGATCTGGTCTCCCGAAAGCCTGTTCTTGACAACCTTGGCGTGAGCAACGTTGCTTTGGATTCTCTCCAGAGACAGAAAACCTCTGCCATGGCTCTTACCGCTGCTCTCGAGGAGAAGGTCCCGAGGGTTGGCCAGAGAATCGCCGAGGAGGATAGAGCTCAGCTGGAGAGTGTTCTCGATCAGGGCATTGTGGCCTACTCTGTGCCCGCTGCTGCTGCAGTCCCAGTCGCTGTCGTTCCTGCTGCTGCGCCGGCTGCGGCTCCGGCTCCTGTCCCTGCTGCCCCCGCACCACAGCCTGCTCCGGGTATCGTCATTCCCGCCCCAGGATCGGTTGCTCCTCTTCCAGCTCAGGGCAACTTCCCAGCTACTGTTCCTCCTGCTGCCGTCGTTCCTGCTCCTCCCGCAGCAGCACCAGCTCCTCCTGCGACTGCTCCTGCGGCGGCTGCCCCGGCTCCCGCCCCGCCTGCTACTGCTCCTCCGGCTGCTGCCCCGCCTGCTTCCCCGGCCCCGGCCATTCCCGTCGCGATTGTGCCGTCTCCTAACACCCCTGCGCCTCCCGCTCAAATCGTCCCTGCCAGCCGCAAGGACCGCAAGAAGAAGAAGAAGGCTAACCGCGCCTTTGTTGAGGTTGATGAGAAGTAAACATATCAATTACCATTTGGGAATCGTCGGCGTTTCAAGGCACCACAGGCGCGTGTGATGGGGACATGGGCAAATTATGACAGAATATTGCAGGATTACTACGAAAATAGAATGACCTAATGCATCTTACGTTTGAAAACTTTTGAAGACAATAATTCGCTGCAAGGCCTTCTTCGACTAGTTGATAGCGCCTTAAACTTATGCAGTCTAAGGTTTTACCCCTGGCTGTGCGTGCATTCGGTGAACCGGCGATGGTAAGGTGACTGAATTATTTCGTCACTCTAGTGGATAGGTATCCAGAGTATTGCGGCCTGAAAGAAAACCGATGCTAAGTTCGAGTTAGTGATGCATCGGTTCGTTCGCGCCTGGCAATTTTGCCAAGGTCCTCACCTGGCTTCTCTGGTTGAAACATCACTCACTTTAAGTGGTCAGTGGATATCCATCGAATTGCGGCCTGAAGATATCACTCTCACATCCTGAGACAGGAGGAATAGACTGTCTCGTTTCCTACAGTCTGGTTTTCGATTGTATCGTTCCGTGGCCATGGTTACGAGTCTCCCTTGTCTTGAGATAGCTTGAAGTGTTTTCAAGCCCGTCGTTCCAGCAAGTCTCGCCAATATTTGCCGCCAGAACTCCTCCATCCCAGGAACTTTGTGAGGCGATCGGAGAGGCTTGGGCACATATTCTCGCTTCCATGCTCATGTCCCCTCCTTCGCTGGGCTGGCGATACTCTCGAGTTCCCGATTCAGTGCATTAGTCGCTTCATTAGTCCCGTAAGCAGCATCGTACAGCACGACGGGGTTCGCGGCGGGGAGGGGTCCCCTTTTCGCACTAATAAATCACACCAGCGACTATTGGGTAAACCCATGTCGCCCGCTATGCACTGGACGTCGTACCGAGCCGGCTAAAGCACCTAGAAAATGCGAAATGCGACCCTGGCTGCATTCGGGGATCGCCAATTCCATTTCGCCATTCCCACTGCCACGGCCTCTTCCTCTCTGATCCGATGGGTCACATACCCTCGACATGTTTGACAGGCTGGCACCGAGCCGTCTCGACAGCCATGAGGACGGTGAGGGGTCGAGGCCGCCGAGGACACCGACTAGCGGGGAGCGAAGCGTGATCCGCATGCAGATTGTCAGGATGTTGCTGGGTCGCCCGATAGGAAGAGTGAACAGGGAAAAGCCACGGTGTGTGACGAGAACGCCTCCTGCCCGGTCATCACCCTGTCCGGGCAAGGGCACACGACATGTGGACGGGGATTTTAAGTAGGGATGCCCGTCCCAAGTCCATGGCTCTAGGACCGCAGCTGTGTTTCTGTCTCTCATGCATCTGCGTTTCGTGTCTCATCGGCAAACCCAGGTAGTCATGACGCTCCTCTCCCAGTTGTACGGCTTTCGTTGGGTTGTTGTCGTTTTCCTGCTCGTCATTTACTTGGGGAAGAAGGTCCAGACGTACAATCGCCTCAAGGCTTTCAAAGGGCCTTTCAGTTCGGGCTGGTTTGAGTTGTGGCATTCTTTTGCCATCTTGAGCTTCAAGTCTCATTTAAAGTATGACGAAGTCTGCAAAAAGTACGGTACGTATATACATATACTTGGGTGGCATGTTTTCTTTTTCAATGCTGTGCTCACACAATCCCAGGACCAATTGCCCGGGTCGGACCCAACGATCTGGTTACTTCTTCGCCGGAGCTTCTTCTGCACATGAACGCCATTCGGTCTCCGTACACGAAGACTGAGTGGTTCTATCGCGCTTGCCGCCACCGACCTGATCAGGACCATGTCTTTAGTGAGATGGACGAGGAGAGGCACAGACAGCTGAGATCTCGCATGGGCGCCGGTGTAAGTGTCTCACTCCTCAACTGGTTCCTCCACAGCTTTGCACGAACCACTGGACTGATTGTGACTACAGTATTCTGGCAGGGAGAATTTAGCGTTGGAAGGCTCAATCGATACTCACGTCTCCGAGCTCCTCCATCTCATCCGCTCAAAATACCTTTCCACAGAGGCGTCGGCAAGACCAATGGACCTTTCCCAGAAAGTCCAGTTTCTCACCCTCGACGTGATTAGCGACGTCGCTTTTGGTGCTCCCTTTGGCGACGTGCTCGCCGATGCGGACACCAATAACGTAGCCAAAGCTGCCGAAGATGGCCTGCTATCACTTACCTTCGTCATCGCTTTCGGACTATACAAGCTGGTTCAGCACCCTTTCGTTTCCCCGTACCTAGGTCCGAAGGAGACGGATCCTTCAGGGTACGGAAGAATGATTGCCAACGGCCGCGCAATCATCAAAGAGAGACTTGCGCACGACACGGAAAAAAGATCTGACATGATTGCCTCTTTCATCAAGCATGGGCTGTCCGAGGAAGAGATGTTGACCGAAACAACGCTGCAGATGATCGCTGGGTCAGACACCACAGCGGCGTCTTTGAGAGTCGTCATGCTATATCTCCTCACGCATCCGCGTGTCTACACCAAGCTTCGAGCAGAAGTTGACGCTTTCCATGCCACCGAGAATGGCTTCAAGTCATCGGGAATCATCACAGATGCAGATGCCCGCAAGATGCCGTACTTGCAAGCCGTTATCAAAGAGGGCATGCGAGTTCATCCGCCCGTCACTGACTCGGTCCCCAAGCGCGTCCCGGACGGAGGCGACACGGTCATCATTGAGGGTCAGACCGTCTTCCTTCCTGGAGGCACCAACATCAACCACGGCGTCTGGCCTACGCATCTTAGCAAGCAGGTGTTCGGCGAAGATGCTGAAGAGTTCCGTCCCGAGCGCTGGCTCCTTGAGACGGACGAGAACAAGCTCGCTACCATGAACAGAGTCCATGAGCTTGTGTTCGGGTACGGTAAATATCAGTGTCTGGGCCGCCCGATTGCGATGATGGAAATCAACAAGACCGTCTTTGAGGTAAGCCAGAGAGAAGCGTTTGAACAGCCTGTTTTGCTGACTTTTCATCTAGTTGATGCGCAATTTCGACTGGTGTTTAGCCAAGCCAGACACGCCGTGGAAGGAGACGAATTTTGCAGGCATTTTTGCCCATTCAAATATGTGGGTGCTTGCGTCGGAAAGAGAAAAAGACACATCAAAGGTTTGAGCGGTGATAGGTTGTTGGTTTTGGGTTGTCTGGTCGTTGGCACCTTACGATGTGATTCGGCAATGGAATCTCCTTCAAAAATTGATTGTCAAATCTCGATTTGATGTGTTCTCAATTCGCCCCATTGAGCAATAGCTCGTCCCGGTGGGTTGGTACAAGATGTTGTCGGTGCAAGGTTGCGGCACAGCCTTTGGTGCCACCTACCTAGTCGGTGGTGAGATGATTGAGAGCAATATTCGTGATATGTACTATTATGTGTACGAATCGAACTAGCGCCCGAAGGACAGTCTCCAAGACCTATTTTACTGCGCGGACCCCTATTTAGCGCGATAGGGTTAGCGAGAAATCCGCTTAGAGTTAGGCGGATATTTAGCTTAATATATATATGCTCTTAGGCTCTATATCTCATATACCCCCTTATTTATTCCTAACTTCTTTAGGCCTTAAATTCTTCTTATTCTATATATTATTCCCTATTACTTTCTAATAATTTGCTTTATTTTCTTTTTATAAGTTTTATATATAGTTAACGTCTAGCTAAGTATATTAATTACTTATATTTAGCTAGATATAAGCTTACTTACTATAATCTGTATATATAGAGCATAAATAATTATTATATAGCCTTCTATAATCTCTTACTATAGCTAATAGTTATAAATATCGATATATTATTATAAAGCAAAGGATCCTGAGGTAGCTTATAAAGATAATAAATAGTATAATACTACCTATAGAAAGGCTAGAATAATAAAAACAGGCTTAAAAGATATGTGAAGTAATTTATATATCTGATTAAAAGGAATTAGGAAATTTAAGTTTAAAACTGAAGAGGAACTATAAAAAATAAGAAATAGGATTATTAAGATATTGTTACGGTCAGCTATCCGACAGTAGGGTTCTGCTAACAGAAGTTGAGGGATGACGCTAGGTTGATAGTATGGTCTTGCTGGGCTGTGTTGCTGAATGAATCTTGGGGTTCAAGGAGTATGGTGATTAGTTGTAGTTCTCACAAGGGGTTGTAGTATAAGATAAAGCTGAGAGTACCTATTAGGGTAATCACGAAGTTGATTGCTGAAGAGCTATGGAAGTCTGTTCTTGGGAGTCCCAAGCCCGTACTATATATAAGTCCCGAATAGTCCTTTCACCTTTGTTACTGATCACTAATCAGGTATCGGTGATCGCTCAGTGATCGGGGGTGAGCGCTCAGCTGTTCTGGCTGAGCGCTCAGTGATCTGCACTGCATGCTCAGTCCTATCTTATCGTCACGTGACCTGTACTATAGTTCTTCCGTACCGAGTGAACCCTGTCGTTCCCGTGATCCTGCAGTACTAATGTCCTGTCCCAGCCGCCCGACGCCTTAGTGGGTCGGCCAACTGTTATCCTTGCATAACGGGTCGTAATAGATATCTTTCTACTTAAGGAGTATATAATAGTATAATAATAACAAGTCCTCCTCTTGCCTCTTTAATATAGTTCTTCTATATTTAGATCCTCGCATTAAGTAGGCTTACTATACTACTAACTATATAGCTATAGTATCCTATCTTGTTCTAATTGTCTCCTAACAATACTCACAGCGGAGATGATTCAAAGTCAACCGAGATCCAGGACAAGTGCTTCAGTTGCGACGTCTAGACCTGTGGCAGCAGAACTAGGCTGCTTGGAGCAATGGACGCTTCATGTTCAAGCGACTAAAAAAGTCTCGGGCCAACTAGTTCAAGATCATTTGCATCCACTAACACACGCTCAATCTGGATCTTAGATACACACCATACCGAAATGGTGTGTCACAACCTCTTTCCCCAACTCCAGTGCCTTGTAGGATCATACGCAAGAGCCCTCATATCGCTTAGATCCTTGGCTCGCGGACCCTTCTCCAATAGCAGCTGCTCCACTGCTTGCTTCGCATACTCAACCGCCCTTTCCTTCTTTTTGATGGAGTTGTAGTTCAACGCGGCAAGCCTGTAAGCCTCGAACCCATGCGACTCATGAAGATTCTCCTGCTCATAGAGATGGACGAGGTTGTCCATCATCTTATCGTCAAAGTTGTCTGAGTTCCAATTACTGAGGACCTGCTCGAGCTGCCACATCCGATATAATCGGTTGTCTGAGTCGCCTACTAGTGGTGGCGGGAGGCTGCATTGCTCACAGGTGCAGCCGAATCCCCAATTACGGTGAGCTCGGTCTTGGCGAACTTTACGGGAGCTGAGAGAGTCAACGTAGCTGATGGTCAACTCTTCGCCGGGCTTGACGTCCCTCACGGCATGGGTGTAGTGGCGGAGGTCCGAGTCGATGTAGAACGCGACGCTGTGCTGCGTGAGACACGTACTCACTAACCTTCCGGCATCATGTGACACTTACTTTGGTCTACAGTCGTGATTGTATCGAGAGACCTCCGGGTAGTTTCCAAAATGGTGACCATCTCTAATATCCAGCCTCAATTCAAATGAGTTGGTGTGGATGATGTCGTGCACCTTGTGCCCGCCAGACTGCCCCATCTGCTGGAGGAAAACCTTGCGCGTCGCCTCAGGCAGATTATCAATGGCGATGTCGAGAAGCCTGTACTGGCTCTCGAGGTCTACATCATCGATGAACCTGCGATGAATGACGACGGCTGGAGGATGGGCCATGATCCGTTGACCTCTCTTGATGTGCTGATTTGCGACAACACCCAGCCCCTTTCCTGGCATTTCGACAACCCGAAACAGGCTGCTGTCGCCTTGGTCCTCGTCGTTCGACGGTTTGGTGAAGGCCGATATGTGTGAGGCCTCCTCGGCGTTGAATGCAGTACTCACGAGTACGATCCCGCGACCGTCGGCGAACGACGGCCGCGAATACGCGCAGTAAGCCCCAGCGCAAGAGTGAGGGCCATGCCACCCTTCGTCCGAACGCCAAATTTCTTTCTTGGGCTGCTTAGTGGTCCGATTGTTGGTGATGCCGAATGGGAGTCCCGATTCCGCCGTCCATACTGCGGATTTGCCACAGCCCAATTGGTAGTCGGGGAATAGCGGGCTGGCTGCACACAGATCCAGTATCGGGACTTGGGCTTTGAGAGTGTGCCTGTTGGCGAGAGCGACAGCGAAAGACGTCCACGCGGCGAGTATTGCGTGTGATCTCATGATTGCGTGAGTACTATGGCCGACTTCTTTGGCGGGGGAAAAAGAAAAAAAAAGAGTGTGAGACAGAGAACACAACAGGATCTAATGTTTACTCCGAAGAACAGGTTAAGAAATTCATGAGGGCCCTGACGCGGTGTTCGTGATGTTTCAAGGATGCGTTTCAAGATCTCCGCACCAAGGTCCGTGAGGAGCTTAATATTATTAGCCTTGAGCTTGTTGCATACCTTAAAACGGGACCTATCATCTAGAAATAACGCTAGTGAGATGTTACCTCCCGTACCCAAAGCTTATGCAGGGATTCATGCGTACTGAGCTGAGGCTCAAGTTTAGTTCGACGCCATTATTTAACACGGCCAGTTCGATATTTAACAGCCACTGCCAAGAGTGTTTTCCTTCTTGATTGATCGAGTCCATACATCAGCATCAGCTACAGATCATCGCATTACAGGTATAGTATTGTTTGCATCTAACTTCATCTGAAACCAAATTCCGCAGTAACCTAACCCAAATGCCGTTGTTACGTAGAACTGCCATTCTTCAGGTTACGTCTTTGTTGATGCAAGTGCGCTTTCAAATATTCCATTTGATACATGGGATCAAGACTCGAAGCTGCTCATAAACACCCCTGATAGTAGAAGAAATATAGAGAACTAATAGACCTTCAGGTTTTCATATCTCGAATCCGTAACGACGAAGAAAATCGATGAAGGCGTCACGATCTGGGGAGAGGGTGTCGGCGTCAGTCTCAAAGTGTGATGTGTAACTCGGAATATATCCTTACCAGTTCTGTCCTTGAGCTCAATTTCGATAGAACTGAGCTTCATGGCATCCAAATCCCGGTCGAGCTTTCCAGGATCGATAGGAATCCCGGGGTATCGCACCCTTTCGTTGGGTTTGACAACAGTGGGCTCAAAAACAACTGCACGAATGTCGTCGTTGTCGCGCTCGATTCGTACATGTGCGTGGTTCTTCGCTTGATGTTTCGAATGAAGTTTCCATGTTTTCACGCCGATATCAATGACAAGACAGACGTTTTCTTCCTTCGTCGAGTTTTCAAGTTGCCGTGTTGTCCACATCACCAACTTCCACATACTGATTGGCTTTGTTTGGCGACCAGTCAACTTGGGTATTGCTGTGGCGGAACTGCCGTTTGCTTGCGTCGATGTTGAGCGGGGATATCGCCTCTCGAAGTCCATGTCATCCAGCGTCTTCCATACCTGTAGTCTGCCGGAATTGAAATGGTGGCTTTTCCCAAAGACACCTCTTCTCTCCTTGACTATGCATTTGGAAATCGCAAAACCGATTCCAAGATTGTGGTCGTCAGACTTTCTTGGTAAGATTTGCTGAGATGTCATGACTCCTATGAAGTCTAAAAGCTCTCCCGCATCCTGGAAACAAATGACCTGGTTTTCGTGAAAGAAAGAGAAGCGACAGTATAACTTGGGATTGCACTTTTTCTCATAGAACGACTGAGGAATCAGGCAAATTTTGCTGCAAAGGGCTGTATCCCATTGCGGAGGTCCTCCGCGAAAGTCAAGCTTCATGGTGATCTTTTCCTTCTCCCAGTTCCTTCGAACAAGTTCCATCTGACGGTGCGAGTCCCGGTAAATCGAGATGCCCACCTTGGACATCACATGCAAACCAATGCTGCTTGCGGAAACATCCCAAACCTCGGAGCCACATAGGACTTTTTCCTGTCCCTGGGTTCTACTTTCGCCTTGTGTTCTCTTCAATATCTCCACGGACTCATCTATGTTGAGTTGATCTCCGTCTTCCAGGTTCAGCATCCTGGCAATCCCCTTTTCAATCATTTGAATTGTCCGAGGTTTGTTAAAATGACAAAGTTTGTTCAAGACATTGGACACAGCAGAACGCAGTTCGATCTTGCCGCTGTTGTTTGTCCAAAATGCATTATCTTGTTGGTTTCTTCTTTTGGCATTGAAGACTTCAAGACCCCCTTTTCCAGAGTCGAGGAAAACGAGCATCTGAGTGAGGACGCATGCCATCGACCAGACGTCATAGTGCCCCATCCGTGGGTGATCATCTCCAGCCCTAAGTCTAAGTGACGGGGGTGCGAAGGAGGTGGTAGATCGTTTAACCGGCCCATCATGATCCGAAGAGTACTCTGCGGCGTGCCCAAAATCTGTGACTCGGAGGAAAAATCCGCTCGGTTTGATATCGAAAAGAACATTAGCTGGTTTGATGTCCAAGTGGCCCAGACAGTCGATCTTGCGTGCTTTGATAGCTTCATGCATATCTTTGATGGCCTCAACGACTTGAATTAGTGCTCTCCACATTGGGTTGTCCACAAGCTCTAGTGAAGTTGAACTCGGCCATGGACTTCCTCCAGTTTGTGGCACATACTTCCCCAAAAATATTTCTTCCAGGTTGGCGGTGTACCTCGGATAAATCAGTTCAATGAACTCGTTGTCGGAGGACTTGTGTGTGAAGGCTCGCAAAAAGGCGCGCAACATTTTCCGGCTGTCTAGACGACATGATGTACGCAATCCGAGTTTCACGCTTAGCACGTGCAACACCCTTTGCCCTTTCTCTAATATTATATGCATAGACCTTCCGACACAGCTTCATCGTTGGTAGGCTGTGCCCGTCCTGGCAAGCGTTAGCGTGAGTTGTGCTTTCAAACCCTTTCTGCAAGAGAAGAAATGACCACGACATACGTACCTCTGGGTTGGAGTCATTGCGTGAACAGAAATTCGGGTAAACCTGAGACTGAAATAGATGTGTGTTGTCCCTTATCCATCATGAGGTGTTCATGAATAAAAGGCATGTTTTTGTCGCTCATATCTTCCAATTCCGAACACATTTCCCACTCTATTCCCACGACTGGGACATCGAAAATGGATTGTTTCAAGTCGAAGGCGTCAGAGAAAATGGCCCAGCGACAAGAGCTGCACACTTGCCGGACATCTTGAACCTCAAATCTCTCTTTTTTTGATCTTTGGAACACATAATGCTGACACATGTCCGGCTCCTGTCCGAATCTCAGGAAGAGGCGGTTGTGAATATCCTCTTCCGACCTATTTCTGTGGACAAAGCGGTAAAGATCGCTGGTTCGCATCACTGCTTCATCCCAAAACAGGAACAAAAAGCCGCAGAACACAAGTGTAGCCAAGTTGAGGAGCCTTTTGTTGTCAGGATCTTCGAAGAGCTGCCAGTCGATACTCGGGTGCTTGTGGTCTCGACGTCCTGTACCGGCCCGACAAAGGCGACACGCGCAGTTGATCAGCTCGGCATTCTGTGTTATGGCCTTCTTGAGGTCGTCATACAAAGGCAATATTGCGCGCCTTTCCGCAGACTCGATCGATAGGGGGTTCCCCGGGTCGGCGAGGGGACCACCGGGCCGTTTAGTCGCGGCGAGAATGACGCGTAGCAAATCTTTGTTTTGGCATTTGGCCTCATTAGCATGCTTCCGAAGCAGTTCGGCGGCTTGTTGTCTATAAAAGTCGTCAATCTCGAAGATGTTTTCAGACATGGATTTTCGGTTTCCCTGTAGCCGACGAGTGATTTGTTATTGGCGCCGGGTTTCTCATAGATAGAATATTGAATGGTTATGAAATTGATTGTGGAAAGATCTGGAAGGGAAGCTCGATGAGATGAGTTCACGGGTCTGGAGGGGAAGGGGTTGGGGCACAGAAACCAGCCTGATCTTCCCTTCAATAGATGGGTGGCACAGCATAATTGGGACCGGACCTAGTCCACAACTATATCACAGCTTATGAGCTTCCTCATCAATTTGGCAATTTGTCCAGCTGACATTCAGAGTCAGACTTGACATCCTGTCGAAGATTGTTGTGGAGGGCGAGGCGCAGAAGCGAGAATGGCCGACTCCCTTGCGCAACGCAACGCGATACCAATGTTGATTGCGATTGGACAGGTACTCCAAAAGCTGACCCCCACGATGTCGAATGAAATGAATGGTCCGGGTTCTGCGAGGAACAACAACGCCATATTACTCGATGACATTTCTCCAAGAAACCTCAGGTCAACGGATGGACCTTCAGGCTCGGATATCGATCCCATAGGTCATGTCAATCGCATCAGTCGCAGCCCTGGGGAAGGATCCAGGGAGTCCACCAAAGTCCAAGATCCAAGATTGCAACCCACGCGCAATCTTACGAAGAAGGACGTTGCGGCTCTAATCATCAACAAAATGATTGGCACCGGAATTTTCACTGGACCTTATACCGTTCTCATCAATACAAAACGGAAGGATGTCGCCATTGGTCTGTGGATTTTAGGCTACTTCTACTACTGTGTTTAGGTACGACCACCTCATGAACGTTCTGTTCCCTCTTTCGCTGATGATTCTTCTTGTAGCATGATTATGTATCTTCAATACGCACGAAAATTGCCTTTCACAGGTGGCGAGCTTGTATATGTTCGTTGAGTCTCAGATTCTTCTCAGGGCGAGCGGTCTTACTGATTGAGGTATAGCTGGACGACCTACTTCCCCAGTATCCTCTATGGGCATACACGCTTTACGCATCCTACTTTGTCTTTCTCTACACGACGATGACAAACGCAATGCAATTTGCGGCACAGGTACTCTTGGCATCCGACGGCAAACTCCACCTTTGAGATACCGGCGTGGATGCAGACCAACGACTACTACGCCTTCTCGCTGTTGTGGCCACAACAGCCATTTGCTTGCTTCTATACGTGTCCAACTCGAAGAGTCGACTCTTGAACAAAGCCACAGCGCTTGCTAAACTGGTATTGCTCCTGGTAGTATGCGGCTTTGGCGCGAACTATCTTCGGAGATTCGGTCCTGAAAAGAACGACTGGCATGACTTGGGGAATTTTAGTCCCAAAGCGGAGAAGGATAACCTGACTTGGGAACCCTCTTGGCAGGTTGCTTTCATCACCGTGCTCTTCAGCTTTCATGGGTGGGAGAACGCAATGCTGGTAAGGCAATGAAATCAAAACTATCAAGATATCCGGAGGCTAGAACTTCATCCAGGTGGCAGGTGAAATACCTTCATTTGAGGTTCTTCGCGGAGGTCTCATCTGGGCGGTGACCGTCGTAGGAGCACTCTATCTCCTAGTTACCGTGCTCGTTGTAAGCATCCACTGATCTCGAAATGCCCACTTTGGGTCGTTGACGGGTTCCTTAGTGCCTTGCGTTCAAGTGGGAGACCGGTCCCCCAGAGAACTTCATGGCCACGGTATGCCTGGCGTCGCATCTCACTGAATGGTGTTACTTGGTTTTTTCCAGTTCTTGAGCCAAGCCGAGTTGTCGGAGATTCCTTCATCGGAGACTCCTTCAAGTGCTGTGGCGACCGCGACTGCCATCATAATCGCTGCTTCAGCGATCGGGAGTATGATAAGTGTGGCATACACATGTGTCAGAGGTTCGTCGGGTTTACCAGAAGACTATCATGATTCGGAAGGTAACATCCATGGGTCAGTGAAACAAATCATCGGCTGGGCGAACATACTGCCTTTTTCGAAGTTCTGGCGGCGCTCCGGGCCTCTGAGAAAAACATATATCAAGGTTCGCGAGTCAGAAGATGCCGGATTTACGGTTCAGCTTTCCGAACCGGATGAAAATGAGCAATATACCTATCCCGGCACTCCTGAGGGTGGCGTCGTTTTGCACTGGGTTATGACAGTATTCTGGATTTGCGCCACTGCTGGCATTGCGAGTGTCAATAGAGCCATCAGCTTTTCCGGAAATCTGCTGGTTTACGGTCACTTTTTCATCGAAGGTAGGTCCTCGGTCTGTTCTGGTCTCAATTCAACGGCTACTAATACTCCGTCAGCTTTCGTGGGGGTGGGCTTCGTGTGGTTCAACCCGAACCTCAGAGACCCAGATGACCCATCGCAGCTGGCTAAAATGCCGGAAGACTACCCGGCAAGTAACTGGCTCGTTACGGACAATCCCGGGGAGACCTCTAGGTGGCCGAGCTGGATGAGGCAAAGCCCGCTCAAGATGTCATTTGCGAGTTGGATGGAAGGGAAAGCCCAGACCTTACTAGGCATTCTGATTGCTGCATTCAGCCTGTCCATAGTCATCGCTGACTGGTGGACATGGGAAGGCCAAGTAGCTATAGGTGTTACCGGCGGCCTGCTCCTGCTTGCTTGGGCGTATTGGTTCTGTTTTATCAGAGAAAAATGGGCGAGGCCTATTTACCGATATTGCTTCAAACAGCCCAACTTCAAAATCAAGAAGCACGGCTTGGACGACCATGAAAACAGGTCCCGATTCTGCGACTTTTGCAACGACTTCTATCTACCGCACCACCACTATGACCAAGACCACTTCGGAAACAGTGGGAGTCAGGACCAGAGGAGGCCACCTCCCTAACATCGGCATCCTCATTATAGCTATCTGGATTTTATTGACGACGAGGTAAGTCTGACACCGATTGGTGGTAATATTGCACGAGATAAAGGCTGAAAGGTGTGTAACTGACGATGCAGTAGTTCTAAAATGCAGCCTCCAGTTTGTCTGCTTGAAGAATACCGAATAGGTTTCCCGTGGCATACATGTACGACGATTTTGTCTTTGTTGTCAATGAATTGACTTTTTTTTGATATGTTAGGCCGGAGAATTGCCATTATAAGAAGATGAAAGCCATTGTCAGGTTGACTTTTATTTTCCATCTGAGTCAAGTGGTTCCAGCCTGTGATCTGGACTTGGACGATAACTCTGCAAGATTGGCGGCTGGCTTTTGTTTGTAATATTTTTGAACTTGGAATCGTTCAATGCAGGGAAAAGGCCTTATTTGGCAGCATATGCGTCGGTCGCGTAGTTAGTGATGAGTACTTGACTGTACTTCAACGCGCGTGACAAGCCACAGTTTGTCGCATTTTAAGACAAGAGAGAAAAAGGCGAATCTTTGGTGCCAGTCAGCGCCGCTCCGAGATTCGTATCATGCTGCTTAGATCCGGATTAATCTCGGAAAACGCGAAAAAAAAGAGACCGAGAGTCAGCTTTGCCAAGATGGTCATCTGCCCAACCGATGACACTTGTGTTGGGCGCTGATGCGGACTGGGTTCGGTGAGCAGCGCAACTGCGCGGCTGGGTTCGCCTGCACCCGTCGACATAGATAAGCGGCTGAGCCGCAAGGCACTTTGCGATTTTAAGTTCATATCTGTTACGTTTTCTTCTCAAGGCTAACCTCGAACGACCATAATGGCGGAGCTACCTGACCTATTTCTATCGAGAAACTGGAGACATGGGTGAAAACCAAAGTCGGTCATTATGCCGACCGAGATGATATCGAGAGTTACATGAGAGCTCTCTATCCGCTCAGGTTGGACAGGAAAAAGAACAGATGATTTCAAGACTACGAGATCAAAGTCAGGCCCCGTTATGAACTTCCGAGAACACTTGGATAACCTTATTGCAACAGACAGACGCCTCCACTGGCGACCACACGATCAGGGCCCCTAGCGAAATACCGCAGGTCTGTAAGGAAACCAGAAGATGAAAACGTCGGAATCTGACATAGCAGTTGCAGAGACAAGTTAGAGCTTGGGAGGATGCGAACAATTGACAGTCCGGGGCTGACTGAGGGTGTTCACTGTTGCCTAGGGCTCCGCCATGTTCTCTCACCAATGGATGACTGCATGGTCATTGAGATAATGGACACGCTAGTCTGGGGAATGGTGTGTGGCGTGCAGTCGCTAGTTCGCCCTGGGTCGCCAACGTACAGCATATGCAGCATGAGGCGGTCAAACCAATCTTTCAATGAAGGCGGAAAAAAGCCTGATGAAATAATTCCCATAATAAACGGCACCCTTCCGTTGAACAAATCGGGCTTCGCCCTTTACATATTCAGTCTGTCATCATGCCGTTCGCAAGACTAGCGTAGTCAGCCGGAAGAAGCCTCACGCCTTTTGCGGGCTGAAATACCCGACATGGACGAACCAGTTCGAATGTTTTTCCTTCGCCTTGACAATTAAGAAAACGTCGCTGTTCCGCCATCCCCATTGTTGCATTTCCTCAGCGATTCATGATGGGTGCAGCAGGCTGCGTCTTCGTGGAAGAACGTCCTTTTTGGCTTTAGTCGAGATGATTTAGACACGTATCTAGGGAGATCCGTGGCACATTTCGACTCTGGAGATATTGTAGGAATGTCTGCCGTTGATAGTGAGTGGTTCATTCCTTGATCATGTCTCGCGCGACTGCCATCGCTAATGATGTAGGATTCCAAATGTGCTACTTGCTCAAGTTCATTGAGCAAAATGATCGAAAGCCAGCCAAAAACGCGGAAGAAAGCCTGCTACGCGCGGCGCAACGGTGGTCGGTGAGACAGCAGGGAGTGTACCATTCACTACAGGTCCACGGCAAGAAGTAAACGGAAACCACCCTTCTCATCAACCCGTCAAAGGCACTAATAGGACGGTTGGATGATGAGATTCTTGCATCTAGGACCGGGACGACGTCAGATCAAAATCAGTCTTGGGCGATTCTCCCCATGGCTGTGCTTAAAAGCCTCACTGCCAACTGGACAGATTACGTTGCATGTTTGCACAGGGTGGTTCAAGATCTTGTATGTCAACATTTCATTTAGTGGTGAATTTGTGTAAAAGAAAACCAGCTAACAGATTCAAAGAAGACCGATGCTCAAGACACAGATCCGAGCTGCAAAAGCGTGGGCGAAGAAAATACGCAAAGTCTCAGAGATGCACTCGAAATCATGGATAGGCTTAGAATAGCTTCTCACAGCCTTGAGAACAACATCAGAACTATCAAAGCAATCCACCAGCAAGTTGCAAAGAGTTATGTTTTGTGGGAAGGCAGCCAACAAGTGGTTGAGAAGGATAAGCTTTCGCAATGCATTGACAACATTGTCAGAGAGCTTGAGTTTCAATGGACCCATGTTCAGTCGATCATTTACAGACTCGAAGCGGTTACCACCATGGTAAGGCCACGTACAATGACAAGAATTATATCGAAGGCTCATCCGAGGCCTGGTTGACTCGTACGTCAACTGATTATAATGCTAGGTTCGCGATTGGATCAATCTTCGCAATACCCACACCATGGAAAGAATGACAGCCCGTTCAATTCTTGAAGCGCACATCATGCGTGTCATCGCGCTTTTGACGCTCTGTTTTCTGCCTCCAACCTTCATTGCGGTATGTGGACACACTCACCAGAATGATTAGCTCACGCTAAGTCCATCGAAGGGATTCTTGGATATGGGTTATATCAATGTTACCGCTCGCAAGGGACAGCTACAACTGGATGTTCAACCAGGATTGTGGTTGTATCTGGGGATTGCACTTCCATTAGTCTTGGTTATCATGGTTAGCTTCGTATTCTGGGACAGACGCAACATGAAGAGGGCGACCCAGAATCACAGTTATGTTTAGGAATTCACGAGATCTCACAGCTATAATTCTTTCGGTCTAATTGGGAATTGGGTATAGAGAACATTCAACAGATAGAAAGCAATTGGACTAAGTCATGGCGATGCTCCGACGCACTCCTGAATCATGTTCTAAGGCCAAAGAGATGAGGTGAAATGCATCAAGTGAGCAGCTGATTCCATACTTACAATGAATTTGAGAATCGGCTCCTGTTGCGACACGCACTTCGGTCCAAGCAAAGCGACATCCAATATGGCGGTTTGATCTTAGGAAGCGGAGCACGTAGTGCATAGAAAGCCCGGATGGGGCCGTTCGACTCTTCGGCACGGAGTATCCAATGGCCCACATATTCGGGCCCGCGACTCGGTCGGCGTTCGGTACGAAGATGGGAGACTTGCGGCATGGGGACGAGCCTCAAGTTATGAGGACAGAGATCACTTTTAAAAAACATGTTCATTCCCTGGAAATAAATTCTCGTTTTGCTTCTACGTTAACCTCGAAATTTGTCCCTCAAGGGGCCGGCGTGGCAGTAGGGAGGCAAGAGCAGGCGCTGCTAGCCTGGGCAACCTTGTCCTCCTTGGCGCAGTTCTTCACAGCATGCTCAGGAAGAGCGCTGACCTCCTTGACCGGGGAGCTGAGGAAGGCCTTGCAGAACTCCTGAGACTCAGCTAGACGGCCGGGGATAGACTCGGAGCGGAAAGAACGCAGGCAGTTGTCGGCGTTGCAAGTGGGAGCCTTGGGGCACTCCTTGCCGGTCAGCTTGACGACGAAAGCGCCGCGCTCAATGGTGTTGATGAAGATGTAGCCCGAGGGGAAGTAGGCGTACGAGGACCAGGTACCGACGAAACCGACGTAGCCGCCGCCCTCCATGTCATCGTCCTCGGGGTAAATGTCGAACCAAGCAGCCTCGCAGACACCGGCGCCGGTGGGATCCGAGGGGATAGATCGAGCGTCGAGAACGCGGAGGCCAGCGCCGTAGTGGGACTGGTAAATGTAGTTGTCGATGACGTACTGGTTGTGGTCGATGGCTTTGGTGGGGTGCTTGAAGAGACCGGTCTGCTTGGGGTTCTCGAGATCCCTGATATCCCAGATGAAAGTAACGGGGTAGCCGTCTCCACCGGGGCCGTTTCCGCGGGACTCATCGAGCTCGTCGTCCAGGACGAGGAACTCCTGGTTCTTGACATCCAGGACCCATCCCTGGTGTGTGTAGGAGGCTCCCTCGTACGAGATGCGCGAGATGATGTTTGTGACGTTGGCCTTGTTAGTCACGTCGTAAATGGTGAGAGTGTCCTCGTTGTAGCCGTAGCAGATGTCTCTGCCCTCGTAGCGGGTGTCAGGCCCGTGGTAGACGAGGCACTGGGCGTCGTGGACGTATCCATCGCCGCTGGCGCAACCGAGGGACTCGGGGTTGGCGGGATCCGTAAGGTCGAAGAAGTTCAGACCCGCGGCGCAAATGGTGTCGTTGCGAGGCTGTGCGCCGACGGCAACACCGTAGTTGAGCTCCTCGTTGATGACAACGTTGTGGGCGCGACCCAAAGGCAGCAGGGCGCTGAAGTGACTGGTCAGGTCCGTCTTGGCGTCGAAGGTGACGGGGCTGGCGGGGTCGATGTCGAGAAGCTTCTTCATGTCGAAGATCTGGATACCGTGACCGACAGCCTCTGAGCCGATGACCATGTAGTGCTTGTAGGAGCGGATCTCGCGCCACTCGGAAGGCACAGAGTACTGGGGCAGGCGGCCGAGGAAGATGAGCTTGCCGTCAGAGTCGATCTCAGCGAAGGCAGTACCCTGGTACTGACCGATGGCAACGAATTCGCGACCATCATCGGACGTCCAACCCCAAGAGGAGGAGCCCTCGCCGAGCTCATCACCAAGGGCAGCATGGCTCAGAAAGGAGTGAAGGTCGGCGTTATGGCAACGGAAGGTGTTGTTGCGGTCACCGACGATGGCCTCAGCCCAGCCGTTGACGCAAGGAGCGTATCCCAGAGCGGGGTACCGCTCGCTAGCGTACGCGCCAGCTTCTCTTTGACGGGCGAACTCGGCCTGATGGACGTTTCAGTACATTGAAGATGGACACAGAAGCAAACATGACACGTACCTTCTTGTTGGCCATGACCTGCTCGTGGATGATGCCGGAGTCGTAAAGCTCAGCGGCAAGAGCCGCGTTGGGCTGAACCTCCTTGGCCATCGCCGAAGTGGCGAGGACGGCGAGGGAGCCGAGATAGGACGAGGCGCGAACCATGGTTGCGATTATCCAATCAAAACAAAACGGGAAGGCTTTGCTTGTTGAGGTGATGAATTGGACCGCGGTCGGCAAAGGAGCAGTCGAGTCGAAGCGGGAAGTCACTTGAAGCACCAGCTCCAGGAAAACACAGCAAAATGAAGGGAGGTGACCCGAGGTTTATATCTTCACATTCCTAAGGTTAAGAGATTTTGACAGAGGTTCCGTCGCTCCAATCAGCAAATCAAAGCTCTTGTCAGTCATTGATTCTTGTCAATGGATCCAAACATGCAGCGGGCCTGGTCGCATGCCTACCAGCAACGTGAACCATCGATCTGGGCATTTCTGGTACTACCGGGAGCACAAGGCTTCGTGAAATGCTACGCAGGGAAGCTCGGATGCTACTCAACATAACAGCCTGCAGGACACCCGTACACGGCCATCCATGTTGCCGGATGCGAGGCGTTGTCGGGCGCAACCCAACTTACTCAAGAGCGAGAATGGCGGGTTAACCACAGCAGTGAAAACTGAGAAGCCACGACAGAGTAGCATTGGGACGTGAGCGATAATTTTGCAGCTGAGTCCAGCCGCTTGCCCGCTCGATTGGCCACCGGGGAAGCGTTCTTGGAGGCTCTTGGCGGGGAGCTCGAAGGGGAAGGTCCAGGGGTTGAGTGCGGCTTGGCGGACAACGGTCCGGCAGCTTTGACGCGGCCAGCGATGCGTGGCATACATGCTGCACTGCAGGTCTTGCGGTTGTGCATCAGCAAGATTGCTTGTGTCCTGGGATGTCGCAGCGTCGCTTCCCCACGTCGGTTCTCGGACGATTCGCCACGACTTGGCCCGGTTCGGTGTCCTCGGGAGGCCTTCTGGCAGCCCGCTCATATGCCAGCCAGCCATGCATGATACGGGTGAAGGCTGTGAGTGGATCAAGTATTCCCAAGATACAACGCAGCAAGGCACACCGCGGATGAGGTATCCGGCTAGGCGGAAGCGCCTCCGAAGTTCGTTCCAGCCGGCAAGAGGTCAGCGAGACATATACGGGATGAGGCTCGTGGTGTGCGATTCACCAACGCCAAGATAGGTACGCGTGCCTGGACCAGCTAGGACCAGGTCCAGGATGACGATCCAGGATGACGATTGGTCAGATGGCGACTGGAAGGTGTTGATAGACTATGCGGCAAGCAAACGGCCAGCATTTGTTTCGATTCGTTGGGATTCTCCCCGTCAAGGCAATACGGACATTCGAGTTCGTTTTCTTCCTCTCACCCACGAATGACCAGTTCGATTGACCTATAGGTTTTGATGCCAGCGCATGCTTCGGCCGGCCCTTTTGGTCACGGCATTGTTCTCAGTTGCAAAAAGGAATGACACAACTGAGACATTCATCTCCCGCCATGCCGACGACAGCGGGTTGTTCTTGTGTGTCTTGAAGATTGTGGCCGGCACTTTGTGCGATGATGTGTGTGTGTGTGTGGTTGGAAATAAGCGACTTTGGGCGAACTCTATCGGAAAGGTTAAAAGAGTTTATTTCGGCGTCTTTACTCACTACCACGCACACGCACACGCATTCGCGCCGACTATTGAAGGCGGCGGGGGGACTTTTGGGGGCAGATGTGACAGGGGAAATCTGGGTGGTGTTCCAACTTTTCCCCTCTCCTATCATGTCCGGCTGCTTGGCTGCTTGGCACCGGCACCGGCACCAACAAAAAGCCGCAATTCACAATGCCGCCTATCTCCCCCGCTGTAGCACCCAAGGCCCCCGTTCCCTCTTGTGGAAGGAGGCAGAACTGCCATGACATCTGGGATCAGTATCACAGACTCAGTTTCTCGTTTGGCAAGTCTACTCATCTCGCCATCGACTCCAGCTGGCACGTTATCAAGTGGCCAAGAGTATGCACAGCCGCAGTGAGAGGGTGTACCATCCGGGTCCCTCATGTCTGAATCTGACAACCGGTTTTGAGCGATCCTCGGGTTCCTGATGACTGGGTTGAGTGGACTACATATGGAGCCACATGAGATGCCCACATTCCGGACGATAGACATGAATTGGTGGCTACTACTGCAAAGAGTGTCAGAAATAGCTGCGAGGTCTACTTGGCCTCAACATGGACCATCACCTGCTTCGGTAGTGAAGTCATTTGAACGAGGTTTGGCCACTTACACGATGCTACTACACCTCCAATAGTTTTACCGGCCCTCAGTGATTCGGCGAGCATGGGTGTCAAAGACTTGCAAGACCAGCAACGCCAATAATGCCAACCACGCCTCCGATACAGTTTGATCAAAGACTAATGCACTGCAACTGTGCTCCTGCCTGTTTCGTCCAGAAACCACATCCCACGTCGCCACTTACGATCATCCGGTGCCAGTGTGTTTCCACCTCGGCGCGGAACCGAGCCCACTCCTCTGTTTACTTCCGTCTCTGCCCAGCTTCTGTCGCTTTGTTTCTGTAGCACAATGAAGGCGACCTTTTTCACAACTCCTGCCGTTGTCCTCGTTTGATCTCCGCTGTCGTCCACATCAAATCAAACCCCAAAAGTGGCCTTGAAATCTCCTCTTCGCCCATGATCCGAGATGGCTGCTTATTGCTACCCAGGTAATCCTGTATGCCGTTGGCCCACGCGTCATCTGTCTGCTTAAAAGCGTCAAACAAGAACGTCAGGTCGTTGCTCAGTGATAAGGCGTCGGGAGCGGCTGCTCCGAAGTCCGTCGTTCCCATATTTTGTGCTGATGGCAAGCTGCCGAATTCCTGGCCCAGGGATGCCCATCTACCATCCCCCCCCCCCCCCCCCCCCCCCCGAGCCAAACGAGCGGCTCCCGGAACGACCGTCCAACAGTTGCCTGTCCACGGCCTCTCTTCGGAAGGTGTTTTCGTCTCCACGAAGACCTATCCGTTGTGCCAAGGGCAAAAGTCCTCGTATGCTCTTCCACAACCTGCGACTCGCGGTTCCCTGCCGCGAGAACCCTTTCACCAGTCCTGCGGTGGAAAGGAAGCTATCTGCATGGCTCGGCAAAAGGTTCGAGAGCCATGACGAACTGCTAAGAAGAGGACCGCGACGGCGCTGAGAAGGAAGTAGTTGAAGGCGCTCTGCTCCCGGATATAAATGTCGCTTGTGTCGCAGCTCGCTGACATGGACCAACACAGATATGCTATCGATGGCTATGTCAACCACAAAACGCGCGCGGGTCGGCTTCGATACTCGCGGAGCTAATGACGTGGCGTCGGTGTATCAGAGTGCGGATGTGGTTGCCGCGCAGATAAAGCAACGCTTGAAGCCGTCTCGCGGCTCTTGATGGCTGTGGCGCTGTGGGTTCTCGTTGCGGGTGGCGTAGCTGAAGGTCTTCCGGTATTGACTTGGACCAGTTTTATACTACAAATAGGTTTCCACACCACGGAATCCCACGTGAAAATTCTATGCCATGGTGTCGATCGTTTTCTGAGAGTCATGACTCATCACCCTAACCATGTTATGTTACCTGTTCCCTCTGGTATGTACAATCTTTTGGAATCGTCCTAATCACCATCACTCTTTGGTATAAGAATAACCTACACCTTCCTTCTCCGACTCTTTCAAAGCACTGCTCAACGTCCCGATATCTCGGGGTACGAATTTCGCCTTGTAAGGCTGCGGCATAGCCACCAAGCTGGTGGGATCAGCATTTCCAGAGATGGGATGATGGTCGACGTCGTCATATTTCTCGATTCTGAAGCTGTTGAGAAGCCTCATGTAGACGAGGTAGAGCTCTCTGTTGGCCAGTAGTGAGCCCGCGCACATGCGGTACCCAACGCCGTACGTGAAAAGAGGCGCATCCGGCTGTTCCAACCAGCGTTCGGGGCGGAACACCTCGGGGTCAGTCCATACTTCAGAATCTGTAGAAAAATTAGTCTGATGTGGCGTTCATCTTCTCAGCTTGATTGGTACTGACCCATGTTGCAGGCCCAGGCGTTGAGGAAGATGACGGATCCCTTGGGGATGACGACTTCGCCGTAAGGCACATCGCGCACAGAGGCTCGCGGAAGCGCAAGACGGAGGACGGTGTAGTATCTCAGAGACTCGCGCACCAGAGCCACGATGTACCGACATTGCTGATCATCCTCCGAGTCACACATGGGTTGCTTTTCGCCATAAAACTCGCGGATCGCCGCAACGGCCTTGTCTTGAATATCAGGTCGTTGGGCAAGCATCGCGACGAACCATGCCACCTGGGTGGTGACGGTGTCCAGTCCTCCGGAAAGCATAGTAAGACTGATGGAGGTCAACTCAGCTTTGTTGAGCTTTGCGTCTTGATCCATGATGACATTCGCCTGAATGCAGGGCTTGTGGGTTCCGTTAGCCATGCGCTCGTCGAGATCCTTGTTCAGTGCCGTCAAGTAGACATCGCGCCTGTTCCGCGCGTCGCGCGCCTTGGCTGAGTGCATGTTGATAGGATTCAGGCGAAGGAGAGGGATATAGTCTTGCAGGTTGCCAGTGGTTGATCGGAAGCGGCTGATCTCTTCCTCGACCTGGGTGATCTCCTTGAAAAGGCCGTCCGTCTGACTACTCATGCGAACACCCCAGTTGAGAGTCAATGCGAGCGAGAGAGACAGTCGCTGGATCATCGGCATGGGGTCTACGGGAGTTTGGCCGGCCTTTCCATATTCGTAGAGCTCCTTGATGAAGGTCTTGGTCTCGACATCGAGGTGGGGAACATAGGTTGCGACGGAAGGTCGATTCAAGGCAGAAGCAGCGCCCTTACGACGTCGCTTGAGAGAGTCGCTGTAGGGAGAGGTGCCGATCGTCGTTCCAGCAGTATCTGACAGGACCTACAACAAACATAAGCAGTTTGAAATTTGGAGCTTTCATGAGCGCATTGCAGCTCGTACCTTGTGGAATGTGTAGAATTCTGGACGGGAACTGAGGGCCTGGGCATTCTGACCAAAGAGGGCCCTGGCGGCGGAGGCAGAGTTGACGACGACGACAGGAACATTGCCCAGTTGGATTTGGTAGACAGACCCAAATTTCTTGGCCCAGTTCCGGTATTGCTCTGCGGCGTTGACTCGAATATCCCACAAGTTGCCGATCAGGGGCAGACCTCCCGGTCCATTCAACTTGGCAATCCGCTTTTTAGAGCGAATGAACTCATTGATTATGACGTAAATGAGGGGTATCAAAAGAATGCCCGTGACAGTCGATTGTAAGGCATGTTCAAAGACCCGTTGCTGAAAGGTTTGGACGGCGTTTGCGATAGCCATGACGATGGAAGACTGCAATGTTGCTGTTCGCTACCACCCGCCGACTAGGTGAGGACTGACTACATCCACTTGTGAACTGTGATGACTGCTGGCGCTATGTTATGTATACCGGTCTGAACCTGCCGTCCCTAGCCGGTCCTGAGCTCTGTCACACATGCGATGCCGTGCGGGTCCCATCGGTACTGGTGTCCGCCGAGGGCATCAGACAAAGACTGCCCTCTCGGAATCCAGACAATTACTGATACTGACTACAGCAGTAATCCACCCCGCATATGCAACCCCAGGTTTTCCCTTGTGGGGGCGGGTGGAGGACCCCGCACGGAATATCGGGATGGCCTGGAAGATGCCGCGAGCTAGATTCCGAGCGGAACCAGATGCATTCCGGATACCATGGATGTGATTTGGCACTGCCGGCAAGCGACCACTGCGCGCCCTTGAGTTCCCTGATATCACGAGACATCCCCTTACGCAACCCCGCGGGATATTCTGTCTCAGTCAGGCCTAGTCAACTCGCGTCTTCAGCGATAACGAGGTGGCATGACAGGATGCTCCCTTACCAAAATGGTCTGTGCCGTCTAGCAACATGTTCCCTACGAGGAAGTCTTAATTTGTTCACCGGTTATTCGAAAAGAGCTGAGTATCACCAGTTGAGGTATCTCGGTTTCAAATTGATGTTCGTCTAAACATATTACAGTTTGATCCCTAGCTCTAGTCGAACAATTTCAGTCGGACGGCCTCGGGTTCCCAAGTCTATGAAATCAATGGCACCAACAACATGACTCTGTTGCTTGTGTTCTGGCCGCTGATCACGTCTAGTCCTGTTTCAATCCAAGCCTGAGCCACAAAATTCACAGCGTTGTTATCTCGGAACCCGGAAAACAGCCAACAACCGGGTTCTGCTACGCGTTGATGCGTGACAGCGACTCTGCCCGTGCTATCCCGTACCGCTTACACCAGGGCCGTTGTCTCCATTGAGCTTATACCGCCGTCGGCCTGTCACAACTGCAGGATTGTCAAGAAAAGTTCCGCCACGTCGTATTGTGCAGGCGCGGGATTTAAAAGGCGATTCCGGTGCGACCGCTATGTATTCACCAACAGTGCCGTTAGTCTCCAGGAGTCCAGTGTCTTGGCAAACACAACTATCAGCACAGCTACATTCCAATTTCCAAAAATACTACATCATTCAGAACAAAGACATCAAATTTTCAAGCCGACATCAATCGCCGCAAATGGAGAATGGGTGATTTGGAAGGGCATGTTTTCCGGCGATGATTTTACCCAGTCATTGATCATGACGCGTTAAAAAATGAATGTCTTGAAATGGGTTGGAAAAGTCAAGCATCCCTGTTATAAAGATAACATTGGATGCGGGATGACAGGAAGACGACACAACTCCATATTAGGCGGTGAAAAACCTGGGTTGAAAGACTTGGCACGGGGGTAGTAAAAGAAATCTGATTGTAACTTTTCTTAACGGCGCTGCGAGATAGTGTTTGAGGAAATGCCGACTTTGGCTCCGTCATGGGGCAGCTTCGCCCTAAATAATGAGAATGGACGTTGTCTTTTGTCGTTTCCTGGGTGGATTTGGGGACCGAAAGCAAGTTGGTTGTTGATGAAGTAGATATACCCATCCGTCGCCACAGAAAACTAGGTCATCGATTAGTTACGATGACTTCCGTTCACGACCAGTTGACATCGACTTACGGTGTCGGCCCAGTTGATCCGTGGGTCCCTCAAGAAAACCCGATATGTTCCATTGGCCGGATCGAAGAAGTTTACCGCATTCTGCTCGAAATTCCCGTGATAAATGAAGCCGTTCGTATCTGTGTCGAAGCCGTCAGAAAGTCCCTTCTGACTTAAGTGACAACAGCACCCTGCGTCCGCACTCCAGAAGTCGTTCCGTTATCCAACAAGCGCTCTGTCGGAACACTATAAAGATATCTGTTTCCAACTCCGCCGAAGTAGAGATCCTTTCCGTCCGCCCCCCAAGTGCAGCGCCATCGGCGCCTAAGGTCAGAAATGTGGCCGGTTTTCCGGGTTGGTTGGCATAAAGCTCTCGGCCCCAGACGAAGGCAAGAAATTGGCTGTCGCCTTGAACGTAAGGGCTGCCATCAAGATGTCGCCACGACTCTCCGCTGCCGAGATCAGCAGTTATCAGGCCTGTGCGGCCCTTACTTGACGGGTCGGTGATATAAGCAAAACCACCTATAGATAGCTAAGCTTATTCAGGATAGTAGTAGTAGTGTAGTTACATACTAAGCCTATAAAGCTGTTAGAATTATGAGAGTCTATAATGCATTAATTAATAGAATAATATTAGTAGTAAACATATCAGGAATCATATTACCCAAAGTAATATTATGACACATACTATCATTATGAGGGGAAAAAGTGGCCCCTTTGTGGGGCGAGAAAGTACTAGAGTCTAGTGGCGGTTGATGGGATAAAGAGAGTTGAGATTTTGTCTTCGCTTTTCGCCCTGGTGCTACTCGGCGTCCTTTCAGGACAGCTTGATGCCACTCTGACAGTGAAAGCTAACCTTCATTAGACCGCTTCCAACGTGCGAGACTCGCTTACATGTATCCAGAATACTCTGATAACAAGCTTTATGTCGATCCTGATATGCCAGTTGCTGTAGGTATACCAGGCCACTCCATGATGCATAAGATTCTCGCGCACCAAGCCACGGCCGACTGGGTCGAGAAATAGGCCATCTTTCCCCGTTTTCACTTTCCACTCAACTTCCTCAAGCTTTGTTACCGGACCAAGCCTTTTCCAAAAGAAGCCGGAGGAGATCGACAGCATCAATCACTTGTTCTTGGGAACAATCCGAACTGGTTCCCTTTCTATTTGGCCCGTCCTAGTCGATATCAGAGACGTTGCCGAAGCCATCGCGAAGGCGCTCTCGGCACCTGTTCCGGCTTTCCAAGAGTTCATTCTCTCTCTGGGCATGTTACTTCCTGGAATGTGGTTGGCGAGTTGGTGCAAAAGGTCTATCCCACTGCGGACTTCAAGCTCAAGCCGGCTGTGGAGGAAGGACCGAAAATAACTGCGGTGACCAAGGCCGCTGACGAGGTTCTTGGCATGGAGTGGAAGCCATTGGAAGAATTCATTCGCGGCGTCGTTGATGTTCAGCTTGCTTTGAGCACTTGACATAAGCTTTTGGGGTTCCGGAATATGTCAAGTCAACGCAGAGCCTGGAAAGGAAAGATCAATATGGTCAGAAGGTTTTGTTATCGGTGAATAGGGTTGGTACCCAACCATTCCCTAGGGCCGAGTAGTGTAGTTGGAACGCAAATAGTCTATATATAGATCTCTGTCATTGTTTATCAAGTGATGCTCGTGATTGTTGGTTTATTGCGCAGGGCGTAGTTTGGCGTGGTATTTCGGACACAGTCGATTTTTCAAGGTCAAAGTATGCATCTGTGCCTTGTGCACTTGAGGATACCTTTGACCGGAGTTCCATGTTTTAGTTTGGAGAGACAGGATTCAAGGAATTTCTCTGGTGTCAAGCACATGTCTTCTCCAACAGGTCGGTACTTGGTTGAAGGCCTCTAGAGGAGCTTTCTAATTAATTGAAATTATCAAGGTAGATGAATATCAATCCGTAAGTCAAGTCTTTGAGCAACCTAAACGCTGGCAAACTCTGGATTAGCCTTGTCGACCTCATCGCCAAGGTTTATGGCAAATTGAAGGCTGCTCAGGGGAGCTAAATAGAACCTCGGTTGCAAAAAATAGCTGGGATATGAATAGTGGATCAGAAGCAAAGTCAGGGGATAATTCAAGATTATCAACAACTTTTTGGATAGGTTGATTACGTGAGAACGTTTGGTAGATCAGCACCTTGCCTGTTGCTATACCGTGACCGTAGCTTCGGGGTTGAGGCAAAGCAAACAGGAGACAGAGCTACAATGGAATTCTTCTGGCTAGTACAACCACTCGCAGCTGAATTCCGATCCCAAGAGTTTACATAGTATCAGAAGTCAGTGAGATTGCCGCTGTCTTCGAAGGATTGCTGACCACATAATCTTGCTGCGCTATTTTCTAGAAAGAGGCCAGGATCAGCCCATTGGGCGGGGTAACTGAAGCCATAAGCTGATAAGAACATGAATGATGTATTTATATCTCAAATTCCCTGCGTACGGTGTTTGGAAGCCATCCATCTGTCCCACCCCAAGATGAAGCTCGCCGTCTTGTCACTCCTCGCATCGGCGACTGGCGTCCGCTCAGAAGCCGGCAGTGTCTCGCACTCTGACGGTCTCACAGTGAGAATTCCGACTGGCACCTTTACTGGATTTGTTGATCCAGACTCTCCAAGTACTCGGCAATGGCGCTCCATTCCTTTCGCAGAACCTCCTGTTGCGTCGCGTCGCTGGCTTCCTCCCGAGAAGCTTCCGCCCTCGACCAGACACCAATATGCGACAAAGTTCCCGCCTTCGTGTCCACAGTTCGTATCGGCTGTCGAATCTATGTGGAACACGCCTCTGACCAAGGGAAACCTGATTTACAATGGCGGCCAGAACGATACGTCGGGCCTGGTAGGCGAAGCGACGTCCGAAGACTGCCTCTACTTGGCAGTCTGGACCCCTACGAGCCCGCCGCCCGAGGGTGGTTTTCCGGTCCTCTTTTTCATGACCGGCGGCGGCTTCGTAATGGGTGGCATCGATCTTCCCTGGCAGATTCCGACGTCGTGGGTCGAGCGGTCGCAATCGGCCATCGTCGTCACAATCAACTACCGCGTCAGCATCTTCGGCTTCCCTAACGCGCGCGGGCTGGCCGACGGGGAGCAGAACCTCGGCATCCTCGACCAGCGGGCTGCTCTCGAATGGGTCCATGAAAACATCGCAGCCTTTGGCGGCAACCCGACTCGCATCATGCACTGGGGCCGGTCTGCAGGTTCCGTCAGCGCGGACATCCACGCCTACGCTTACTACGACGATCCGATTGCCCAGTCTTACTATATGGAGTCGGGAGTCGCACAGTCCGGCGTTCCCGGTGACCCAACGTACTCCAACTTCAGCTTCGTCGCGCGGCACGTGGGCTGCGAGTCACCCTGCGGCGGCCCCGACTGCAAGGACGCCGACGGCATGGCGGAACTCGACTGCATGCGCCGAGTATCTTTCGCACAGATCACGAACTTCATCGGCAAGTACGGTGACCGGGGAGAGACACCAGCTCTTTCGTTCACGGCTGTCCCCGATGATCACATCGTCTTCAGCGACTACGAGGCCCGCGCCGCAGCAGGCAAGATCGCGCGTCGCCCGGCCCTCATCTCCTTGACGGCCAACGAGTTCTCTTCTCTTGTCCCGTGGCCGAAAGAAAACCTGACCGAAGGCCCATGGCAGCCTTTTGTCACCTCTCTGGATATCGCGTGGGTGTGCGCAGCACGCAACGCCACTATTGCTCGCAACCAGCTGAGCACGTCCGAAGCCCCCGTTTTCCGGTTTCAATACGCCGCTGAATTTCCCAACATGAATGTGTACGATTGGTTGGGCGCATACCACAACAGTGAGACGCCTTTGGTGTTTGGGACGTACGGGATGCTGGATCACATAGCGCCGACGACGGGATTCCAAGTCGAGCTCAGCAGGGTGATGCAGGATTATATCATGGCGTTTGCGGAGGACCCGTATCAGGGGCCGCAGAAGAGATTCGGATGGCAGCCACAGGTTGTTAGTGAGCCGAATGGAGGGGATGTGCTTCGTTTTGGAGCAGGCGGCAAGCTAACTCAGCGAATTGATGGGGTTGAGGTGGATGGGGTGTGCGATGGGGTTGGAGAGTATGATCCATTTCCGTAGACCTGTATCTTGGAACATTCTGTGTTGGAACCATCCCTTCGATAGATTAGTCCTGCAGAGCATATTATTTTCTTCCGATGCTTACGTAGTCGTAGTAAATCACCCGCTGTGCGACAGATCCAAGATGCATTCTGCATAGAAGACTTCGTAGGCTTACGTAGCGTTTGTTACCTTCTCACTGGTGTACGGGCTGCTCACTCATTGGTCACGTTGGGCGTCACTCAAAGCGTCAAAGGCAGCAATAACTGAGTGAGCAGTTGGGTAAAGTGATTCTATTCAAGTAGGGCAGCCTAACGCCACACATGTATGTGTATGAGCACCACTGAAGGGACATTATGTCTCCGATATCACTTGCATGCTGATGGCAGCGACTTCGCGATATCTGCATTTCCTCTTGGCATTGCGAGAAATAACAAATCACACATGCCTTTGCCGCCTCCAATAAGCCAGCTTACACTCCGACATCACTCAGCCTGATGTCTCCATTCACAACGCCAATCGTCTTCACATCCGACTTCATTTCGGCCCTTCAGAAGAACAAACAGCGCCGCAAAGAGATGTCACCACCACCACCAGACGGCCATCCACGCCCCTCTTGATCCAGCTCGCCACGGGACCAGGTTGTTTCGTTTTCTCCGGACGCAGCCCAGACTCGCGCCCCAGGAAATACGGCTGGTGCTCCGAGCAGCTTCGTTCGACGACAACATTTCGTAGTCCGCCATCTCACACGTTTGGGGAGATGCGACTGACACTCTCGAGGTCACAAACAATCACGCATCATTCCACGTCACGCGGAACTTGTATGACGCCCTAAAACAACTCGAACAAAACGGAGTTGATTCTTGGCTATGGACCGACGCAAGATGCATCGAGCAGACGACTCTGAATGAGAAGTCCCATCAAATCAACTTAATGGGCAATGCTTTCAAGCGGGCTGAGGTGGTGCACATGTGGCCCGGACCCGGCACCGCGCAAACGGACTCACTCATGGACTTCACCGCTTATGAGGCGTCAGGTTTACTTCACCTAGTGAGTGCTGAAATTGAGCGGTCATGAGCTGGGCAGCTCACATGAGACGAGTTTGAGGGAACGCGTTCACTCAAGGCTTTTCACTGACGAACGTGGTATTGAAGAGGGCGCTCATTTGGCGAATGCCAATCTCTACTTTTTGAGAAATTTGCAATTACCCATATCCTACTACTCGAACATTGGTGATATGGATCATTCAAAAAGTCGCCTTGCCTCAAACAGCAGCGAGCATGATTGGCAATAAAAGCGTCTCTCGGCTGGGCTGTTCCATGGAGAAGTGACGGCAGTAACGGCGATTCGGCCGTCACTGACGAGAGGTTGAGAGGGAGGGCCTGATATTCACGTGAACGTCACGTCACGGTGTGGCCAGCGGCGTACGTAGGCCTGGAGCCTCTAGCAGCGCGTCGCACGCAGAGCCCAAGTCTGGACAGTTCTCTCTCGTAGAGCTGCTCTGGGAAACGACCCCGGCATTGCCAGATCGAACGCATCATGTCGCAACGGATCCAAGGGATGTGGTGTTTGGCCTGTTGGGCCTGATCAGCAACGAAGAAGCGCAGCATCCCCTCGACGACTACTCGTCGTCGTACGTTGGATGTGTTCACGCAAGCGGCCAGAATCATGTTCTGTACCCCGTCCGTGCAAGCAACAAATGCCGTACGGTCTGTAAATGTATGACGGCGAGAGTTGCTGGAGGAATGCTTCCAAGCTGGGTTCCTGACTGGCGAAAGATCGGCCGTCATGGCGTTCGCCAAGACCAATGTCTTCGCGGATTTTACCATGCCAGCGGGGATACAACTCAACGCATCGTAGAAAGGCGTGATCTCATCTGTCACGACTCAGTCCTTCGTGCCCGCGGCTGCTCGGCTGATACGACCCACCGAAGTCTTGGATGCGTCTGTCCTCCAAGAGTTTCGCGGTGGGCAATTTCGCATTTCGAACCTTTTATTGGCTTTGGTGCCCTAACAGCATTTGCCGGGCTTGGGCTCGAGCGCAGTCCTGGCTGGAAATACTTCTGGGACACACAATCCCTTGCGAACGCCTGCGAACCGACTTCAACTTGATGGTTTCATTGTCTTATCGAATGGTCAGAATGGAGACGATAGAAGCCGAAACTTTGACGCCAGAACCACGGACTGCTGTTCGCATGTTGTTACGTCAGGGGTGAGAGAAACCCACCCGGTCCTGGTCCCGCCCTGGATGAGGCTTTGCCAAGCCGTATACGTGCATGGCGAGACGATTTGAGACGTGGAAACAAGGTTGGGGCTCTGTTCAGAACTGCCAAGAAAATGTTTGGATCCGGCCAGATGGGGATTGAAGTCGGTGACGTGGTGACGCTCATGTGGGGAGTCACAACACCAATGCGAGATGGAGGAGGGTTTTTCTTCCGAGGAAATGGCTATGCCTATGGCATAGTGGACAGAGAGTTCTTCGGGACCGAGGCAGATGAGGTTGAATTTGCCATACATTAGATCCCACTCAAGTTTGTTGTGCAGTGGCCGTCACGATTGACCTTGGGCGGGCAAGGCAGGGTGGATGGCGGCCGTGTGCCGGTCTAGTTGATATCAGGCAGTCAATAGAAGGAAGACATTGTTCGTGGAGATGCGAAAGGATATGCGAATGAAGTTGTTCGCATTGAGACCAAGCAGACTCGTAATATGGCCATGGGGCGGCGCGTCGCCGCACTGCTTCTAAGTAAACCGATCCATACATACCCATGCCACCTTTGTGTTCAAGCCCACAAATTTTACAAAGGTCCCGATCTCATACCAAACATGACAAAAGGTATTGTGCGAAAGCGCCCGCCCCTCCGCTTTTTTTGTTCCATGACATAGCCCTTCGACTCCAAGTCACCGAGTCCAAACACCGGCGGGAGACAAACAAAAAGAGGACCGGATATCTTCCATCCATGGACGTGTGATTGCATTTGCAAATCTTTTCTTCGATCGCTTATTGGCGGAGAATGGCCTTGCCCTTGGCCTTGGCAGCAGCGAGGGCGCCGGCGAGACCGTACTGGGTGGCGACGCCGTCGAGACGGTTGACGGCGTTGAGGTTCTTGACGACGACCACCTGGAAGCAGGTGGCGCTACCCTGGCGGGAGGCGATGACGGACCAGGCGAGGAAGAGCTCCCAGATGCGGTACCAGCGCTGGCCGTACTTGGCCTTGACGGCCTCGGCGTTGCCGAGCCAGTTCCTGTACCAGCGCCAAAGGGTTCCGGAGTAGTGGACACCAACGGTGTCGACGCTGCGCGGGGGTTAGTCTTAAGCTTTATCGTGCCAAAGATTGTAGAAACTTACCTCTTGACTTCCCATCCAGCCTTCTCGAGACAGCTGATGTAGTACCAGAGGGGAGTGGAAGCATCGGCACCAGGGAAGATGTACTTGTTCAGGAAGGTGCCCCAGATGAGATCCTCGTACTGCCACGGCCTGCGAAGACCGGAAAGCTGGACGTACATGGAGCCATCATCCTCGAGCATGTCGTAGCACTGGCGGAAGAAGGTTGTGAGGCGCTTGATACCGACGTGCTCGCCCATCTCGAGCTGAGTGATCTTGTTGAACCTCTTCTTGGGGATGTCGCGGTAGTCGGAAACCAACAGCTGGCTCTGGCTCTCGGGGATGCCGGCGCGGCGGAGGGCGTCGTTACCCCAGGCGGCCTGGTTCTTGGCGAGGGTGGCTCCAGTGACGTGAGCGCCGTAGTTGACACTGGCGAAGCGGGCGAGGGTTCCCCAGCCGCAGCCGATGTCCAGCATGGACTCACCCTCCTTGAGGTCGATCTTCTCGCAAACGATGGCCATCTTGTTGTCCTGCATCTCCTCGAGGCTCTCCTCGCGAGTGATGTCGGAGAAGATACCGCTGGTGTAGATCATGCGAGGGCCGAGGAACCAGGCGTAGTGGTCGTTGC
Source organism: Colletotrichum euphorbiae (assembly GCA_037178605.1). Lineage (NCBI taxonomy): Eukaryota > Fungi > Ascomycota > Sordariomycetes > Glomerellales > Glomerellaceae > Colletotrichum > Colletotrichum euphorbiae. The sequence continues at coordinate 64,059 of JAXCEF010000126.1, forward strand.
CGCTGTCGTAGGTAGGCTGGACCTGCTCCTCGTCCTGCTTCTGAGAGTGGAAAGCAACGTCGCGGAAGAAGGTGAAGAGGATGAACTGCAGGACAGCCCAGGTGAACTGGAAGGTGCACCAGTCGTGGCGGTACTCCATGACCTCGAGGCAGTCACCGTTGAAGTCGACCTCGCCGTCAAAGTACATCTCGTAGAAGGTCTTGATGGGGACCTTGTTGCGGCCGCTCCATCTCTTGCGGTCGGCCTCGTTCTTGAAGGTGATGTAGTGCTCGACAGGGCGGCCAGGGAGCTTCGCCTTGTCGTTGATGCGCGGGGAGTAGGTCGAGAAGCCCATCCAGACGACGATTAAGCTGGGCAACAAGCAGACGAGGAAGAAGAAGATGTAGGTCTTCCAGCCGCCGCCGAACGTGCGGGTGAGCCACCAAGGACCACCGAACATGAAAGCTCCGAGGACGTAGTTGGAGAAGGACTCATGGCCAGAGCCTTCAGCGGGAAGAGTCGCATTGTGGGTGGCGGGGTACTGCGAGGTAGAGATGTCAGTTGAAGCTCATGAGAGGTCAATTGAGCACAATCGGCACCGCGCCGGGTCGCACGAAGGAGCATTAAGCTCAATTGGGTGCTTACGTTGCTGGTCTTGACACCGCAGTCCTCGTTAGTCGCGAACTTGGCGGGAGGTTGAGGCGGGGTCTTGATGAAGGTGATGTCGCCCTCGAGCTGATCGCCCTTGAGCTTCTCGGAAGCCATGGTGAACGGAAGGGGAGGGGGAGGGTTTGTGGTTGATGTTGCGGGCGCAGCTCAAACCACGATGTTGTGTTTTCCTTCACGATCTTAGGGGGGGGGATGTGGTAGTTTTCCGCGCAAGACTGAAGCTGTGGCCGTGTGGACAATTTATTAAGCAGGAGCTCATTCCGTCATTCTGGAACGCGCCCGCGACTGGGGTGGTACTCACCGTTTCCAACGAATCTAACCGCATTGCGCGTCTTTGGGCGGTCGGACGGGTCCACTGCAATGGGTATTTTTCATGCAGGGGGCTGTAAAAAACAAGACGAAGTTACATGTGAGTGGCCAGAGGTCGCAAGGGTCGCTCAAACACCCCACAGCCAGAGCGTACCGCCAAGTCAGTTGAGGCCACGAAGTGCGCAAAAAGTCTTCACCGCCCACGTCCCCCCCCCCCAATAGTTCACAACCCTGTGGTTGCTATGATAAGTTCCCAATTGGTTGGGGTTGACATGGCCTCTATCCTTGCGGTTTGATTGGAGCTTGGGGATCCTGGTTCTCAGATTTCGAGGACCCCTAAAGAAGGACAAGGGGGCCTCTGGTGAAGGAAATGGGAAACTGGCGATCTTCATGACTTCAGTTCATCTTGAATTCGGTAACTTCCACGAGTTACCTGGTTGGACGGAGCTCGCAGGGTCGAAAAGAAATGTGCGTTGGGAAACAAAATCCACAAGGTCCTTTCTTTTTCTCGTACTCGGGAAGAGGGAGTCTTTTCTCCCTTAGGTATGGGTAACAAGCAGTTATCGAGATGGCCGTTGTATCGTCCGTATTACATATGGAATTTCAGGACCGGTTTCGCAGTGAGACACTAATCTCTGGGCACCCCAGCTCCGATTAAACTGCCGATAGTGGGCTTATTCCAATCGGGTGGGGCCGTCAGACCGGTAACCATCCTCGGCCCGAAACCGCACTCAATCGGCTCCGATTTTCGAGCCATAGGGTCCACTATTCCATCTCAGTCATTCGGTCACACACAGCTTAGCAACAATCTACGCGATTTTGCCCTTGGTCTAGTCATTTCCTTAAAAGAACAGCGCATCATTTGAGCCATGTATGGCTTGCAAATTATTTATACAATTAGAAGCGTTTTCTTTTCTAGCTTCGACGTGCCAATTTTGTCATGACTCCAAACAATTGAAGCTACATCTACTCCAAGACGCCGTATCCTTGAGTCTGTCCTATCTGCCCATATCTCCCGTTGTCCCTGCCTATGGCCTTTTTCCTCGGAAGCTGCCCTACATCCACATCAGATTCCGGCTTTGTCTCCGATTCTCCTGCCACAATGGCCTCTCCTCCGTGATATCTCCTCCGCCGTGGTTTGCGCCGCGATGCGCGTTGTGCCCATCGTCGTGAGAAATAGCGTCGTTGAAGCCGCGGTGGAACTCGGTCATCTCGTTCTGTTGTGTCAACGGCACCTCATCTTCCCCCGCGCGAGCAGCGCCGGAAGCGACGGCACCTCCAACAGCACGTCCTGGGACAAAGCCCCTATTAGCGGCGCTACCTCCAAAGATGGATGTGTTATTACCGTGGGCGCCAGGCATCATCGAAGAATGCCCGTAGCTAGCCTGGTCAAATATATCCTGGCCGGGAACCGGGACGAAGTCATTCTGGTTCGTCACGGGGCTACGATGCGGGTAAGCTTGTGATCGGCTTCGCTAATGCTTAGCAGTTGAGGGTATCTTACCTGATATACGATGGTCCCTTCCCTTGTCCAGGTCCCATACGCTGGTTGCGGGAGCGCTGTCTCTTGCGCAACCAAAGGGCCATGGAGATGATGCCGACAAAAAGGGCAGCACCGGCAATGGTTCCGCCAATAATGGCGCCGTTGTGTCGGAGCCTGGCGTCTTGCACGGATTGCGGGGGTGGGGGCGGCGGTCTGCCGCCTGCGGGCTTCGACTGCGTGGCGCTGGGCGCCGCCGAGCTTACAGTTGGAGAGGCAGACGAGGTGGAGCTGGAGCTTGACGAGCTCTCGGACGAAGAGTCAGAGCTTGAGGATGAGGCCGGCGTTGTCACCGCTTTTGTGATCAGTCCTGAGATTTGGGTGATGGATACTGTCGTGCTCAACCCCGACGCAGTAGCGGCAACGCTGGCGCCGTCGGATGTCGTGCCGCATCCGTACTGATAGGCATTCCCGTCGTACGTGTTTCTGTAGCACACGTCTGTGCCCTGGCAGGTGAAAACGTACGGATCGACGACCGTCTGGGTCGGGCTGCCCTCGTCGACGCAGCCGGTATAAACACCTGTCGTGCAAGCGACCCCGTTGGGGCAGCAGCCAACGGCCGAGGCGGTGGCGTCCATCGCACAATGGGAACCAGCGGAACATGTTGCCGGTAAGTTTGGGTCACCGCCGAGGTAACCGCAGACGGTGTTGGTACTGGAGTCTTGTCTCTTCTCGAGGGCGCCCAACCATGGCATGGGTGTGGCCAGAGGCCAGTCGTAGACGTTTAGTGTCCGGAAGGCGAGGTATTCCTTGACGTCTTCCGTTTTTGGGGGTTGGCCAGCGAAGGCGTCGGTGACGGGGAAGACGCCCGAAAGCAGCATGAGAGCTGCTGCTGGCGGAAGCCGCAGAAAGTTGTGAGATATCATCGCGAAGATAAGAGGCGATCTTCGCGCGCTTTTTCTATTCCTTCCAAAAGCCCCTTCTTCTATGCGAACTAAATCCTTAGCGAAGACGTTGTCGGATATGGTATGAAAGATCCAGGAGATGGCGCCTCCGTTGAATTCGTATAATTAAGAATACTTACAGCACCCAGAACGACGTCGACTACGGGAGAAGAAAAAGCGGAAAACCCATAAGGAATAGAAGCGGGCTTCTGGGGCGGAACGGGCAGAAAGAAAAGAACGAAAGAGACAAGAGAATCCTTGGAGAGGATCGGAGGACGAGGTGCAATTTAGATCGGAGCAAGGACGTGGAGGGGGGAGGGGGGTTTTCCGGGGGCCTTTCGTCGGCAAGGCTGATGCTGATAGCGGAGGCATTGGTTTCAAGAATCCTTCCATGATGAGCATGCGCCCTCTTCGCTCTGGGGAGCCTAAAGAGACAGACTGAACACGCCTTACCGACGTATCACGGCTGCGAGTTGGGTGGCGCACCCGCTTGGGGCGAGGGCCGGGGTGAGAAGATCTCTTGATCGTTGGAAACGCTCTGCCGTGGCAAATGAGCGAAAGCGCCGACCGGGCCCAGTCTGTGCGGATCTGAGAACTCGGAAATGGGTAGAAGGTGACTTGGAAGTTGGGTGCCGTACGGCGACTTTACCAAGTAATCAGGAAGGGAGGGTAAGAGATAACGAAGTAGGAGAGCAGTAGAGAACTCCCTCTAGCTGGATGTCGAATTCATCATTTCCAGTTGAGCCCATGCTGGCCGCGACTGGCCTTACGATGGCCTGGCAAGCCTATGTCCAACGATGATTGACGGAGACTGTTGGTTCGAGATACAGACGAACGGCGTCGAGATGGTACCTGGAAGAGCAAGGCGAGGGGGCCTTGCGCAGTTTTGCTGTTCTCACATTGAACCTGCATGGTTTGATACAGGTACACGGCGGCTGGACACCACCCAAGCTGAGTAACCTTTGCGTTGGGACCATGGTTCATGACAGAGAACACCCCCAACCGCCGGTTCGGGGCCCTAACTTGGCTTCGCTAGCTTTGGGGGCCTACCATCACGCCAGCATGCCAGTTTGACAACCTTTGTGGTTCGGGTCCGAACGGGCAGTGAACAGACGATTCGTTCGACGCGGGACATTGGAGGAGCTGAGACTAAACGCTTCTGGACGGGGAATGGGGTTTGAAGGAAGCGAGTTTGCGCCGCGCCGGCAGGGGCAGTTGAGGCGTCCTTCTCGCTTACCTTCGGTTGTGCAATCTGCTACTCCACTAGGCCGGCCTTGGAATCCTTCAGACATGACTTCGCACTGTCTGTGCCGCTTGGTCATCCTTCACGAGCACAGTAGCACAGTGTAGGGCGGTCTTCCGTTAGCTCCGTCCGGGCTGCTTTTTTTATCCGCGCTAATTCGCCGTCCGGGTGGATCCCCGTGGCGGTGCTCCAGCTGTCAACTCGACACATCAGGCAATCAGATTCAGGATAGGGTTCGGCAGCTAGTTTCCAGGCATAAAGAACCAACGGATCGTCGTCCTAAACCTGTGGTGAGTATTGTTCGTTTTCTTCGTACTGGTTCATTTCTTACTACCAAGACGGTGGTTCATGACTCTATTGGCCGACCCAGTCGCGGGATTCTTCACATTTGCGACTCTGCCTTTTCAGCATGTGTTAAACCCAGAGAGAAACATTACAATCAATGCAGATGTGAGATGCAGCCCTCGGACGTGTCATATGTCCGTTAACAGCCTCCAAAACGCCCTAGCTATGCAATCACCCAACATCAACATCTTACAATGCCCGTCGACAGCACCACTATGGCTTAGGCCTGCTCCCCTCGCGCATCAGTCCGCTCATAAGCGCTGTTTGTCAGCGGTCTCTCCTCCATAATGAAAGCTTGGCCGTCTTCCACAAACTTGCCAGCCTTGATCTCCCTCCTCTGCTTTCTCTCTGCCTCTGCAGCCTTTTTGGCCCCCTTTTTCTCCTGCTTCAGCTGCTTTTTCTCCTTCCGTGACAGCCTCGGGAACTCGCTGTTCTCGCCCTGAGCACGATGCCTGGATGAACAATGTTGAGAAGGACGAGCGCGAGAACCATGGTCAGTGCGTCGAGTCCGAACGCGTAGTTCTCGTTGGCGAGGATAGGGTTATCAATGTCCGCGCCAGGACCGAACTCGACCAGTTGAAGATAATCCGGATATCCGCGGGTGTCAGCTCCGTCCGTTCATCCCGTCTTGTCAAACGCGGCCTCTGCGGGTGCTGAGAGGAAGGCGGACGGACAAGTCGAAAGGAAACTTACAATGACGAGGACCAAGACCCCGTAAGGGCCTTGACCCGTTTCAAGTCGAGGTCGAACCTCTGCGCCCGCTGCATCTTCAAATAAAACCGCCCCATCAGCTCACAGAAGATGATGATGAAGGCGAGCTGCAGCCCACAGCCGCTCATGTAGACTTGCTGTCCGATGCGTAGGATGGGGTCGTCCGACGAGACTTCCGTGTTGGATATCATGGCGCCGCCAACCCTGTAGCAGAAAGCAGACGACGTCCATGGCGACAAAAGTCCTGGCGAGCGCGGTGGCCCTGAGGCGGAGAACTCTCTGGTCTGGCAGGACGAAGGACACGAGCCTAGCAGCCAGCATGTAGGCGAACGTTGATCCCTAAAAAGATTATCCTATCGGTCTGGTTGCTGACGTAAGATCTGTACATGTACACGATGAAACGTAGATAGCGGTGCGAGAAGGAAGAGCAGCTGCCCGCCGATCTGATAGGCCATCTGCTTTTAATCTCGAGATCCGAGGGCTCGGAGAATGAAGGCGGCCGTTTCCCAGGATGCGCCGACCACAATGACCCAGCAAAATATCTACCATGCGTCAGCGAGGTAATGTTACACAGAGGTAGTCAGCGTTTCGCGCCTTTCTGTAAGCGATTACTTGGACGACATGCGCTATCGTGGACAGCCCGGATAATAAGAGTTGCATGCATTGTGGGGAACGCTCTCACATTTTCTTGGGGCCGCTGTCGTACGTGATGGTGCCTCCTGAGACGAAGTGGTGCTGGGGAGCGACGAGGTCGTAAGCGTCGCGGTGGTGGTGATGAAAGGAGACATTATGGATTTAGAATGCGGTCTGGAAGTGAGATGGTGCTCGGCTTGTTGTGTCGTCTGATCCGAACTTCATCTGAAGCCATTTGAATTATAATTATCTTCAATTCATCCATTACACCCGTAGTGCCCGTCACCATCGTGACGAATAATCGAGGCTCGGCAAAGGGACTTTGGTCAACACGAGCAGAATAGGTAGCGCCGCCTCACTGAACGAGGCTTCTGAAATTCTTCGGCTGGCGATGGGGTAGTCATCCTTTATTGGACTGTCTCATTTGGCGGCCAAGATGGATTCCTACTTTCATGGCAACATGCGCCCTGACGTTGAGGGATTTCACGAGACTGAGGGGCTTGTAATCACCTTATCGAGGCGCGTCCCGTTCCTGGGCGTCGCAGAAGGGCTGAAGGAACCTACTCGAGGAAGTTCCCACATGGCTTTGACGTGAGATCCCTCAGGAAGAAGCCTCATGGAATGTCAATTGGAAATTTCCTAATTGAGATCCAACCAAAATGCGACTGGAAGCCTGAACAGATGAACCGACAGCTCCGTCAAGAATGGCACTAAGGAAATTACGTAGATTGAGATTTTGAGGTCGTAGGGTCAATGATTGAAGACGTGTGGAGTCTGTTGTCCCTCCTTCAAACGGTCGGAAATAAAAATCTTGAGATGTCTAGCTTTGAGACGAGACACGCGGTGGAACGCGAGGGCTTTACAACATCGTGATGAACGACTGCTTCTCACTGAGAGACGGTGAGAGGAATTCAAAGATTTCAGCGATGAGCGAAGCTTGTATTTATTCTTAGCACCGCAACCTAGCGAAAGGCGCTAAACTGTATTCAGAGGAGACCAACTGCACGGACCAATGATAAGGGCGTCTGTCCTGCCATCCCCGCGCGTCCCCGCCTCTCGTTTCCACTAAGGTACAGTGGATCGACTTTACCCCTGTTCAATGCAGCATCAGGCGCGGCAGGCGGTACCTACCTAAGCTCTAACGTATCTCGTCTTCGGGGTCCTCTGGCTCGGCATCCTTCCTGCATCTGTTTCCCGCTCGCTGCTGTCGTCCGGACGTGAGAGCACACGGCGCCGTCAATTGCCATCCATCCATCAATTCAATCCCGTCCCACGCGCCGCCGTTGCTGCTGACCACCGGCAGGAAAGCATCTGCTCGTTTCGGCTGCTGTGGCTTGATCGAACCAATCCGGAGGTACCTATCTCACCGCCGACAAAAATGCCAATCCGCGTCAGGAAGAAAAACATGCCGGCGGAGCGGGACCTGAGCCCAATGTCTATGCGCATCGACACGTTTGAACTGCCCGACATTGGAACAAGCGACAGCTTCAGGGAGGTGGTGAAGAAGATCTCGGTGTGAGTTTTCGGGTGGCCCTCAGACTTTCCGGTGTCTGGACGGCGGGGTTTTGAGACCGATTACTGACGGCGGCACAGTTACATTACCGATGTCATTGTTCTGCCGAGCACATTCGAGCAGTTGAGGACCACCGCCGCGGGCGAGTGCTTGAGGATCCTAGTCGATCACCTCAATGCCACCTGCACCAACCCCGCCACCGTCAACGCTTTGCTGTAAGTTGTTCGCTATCTCAGTGCAGGAGCTGGATGCAGTGTGCTTCCGGTAACAGTGCTGACATGTGTCAGCGCTCTGAAATGGCATTATGCAGTCGATGAGAGCGAGTCCAACAAGGGTCTCTGCGAAGCCCGCGCCAATGCATGCGAGATTGTCGCTTGGCGTTTCCTTACCCGTCTGTCGGAACGTGAGGCCGTTGACTACTGCCTGTACGAAATTCCTGACGCCAAGGAGCCGGAGACACAGGCGCCCAACATCGACCTCGAGAGCAATGAGAACTCACCTCTTCTCTCAGGCGGCAGTTGGTCCGGATCTCATAGCAGACGTGCTTCGGTCCGGCCTGGCAGCAGCGCCAAGCGCTACCAGCTCTTGTCGTCCTTGTCCAGGCTGACCATGAGCATGCACGCGGACCAGGACGACGACGACGATGATGACCCGACTTCTCCTTTTACCAGCCTCAATGCCCTCGAGATCGCCGCTGTCGCCGACGCCAAGCGGTTCCTCAGTCAACACGTGGTACAGAAGATTGTTACCGGTATCTGGAATGGCGACATCATCTTCTGGGACAGCCTCTCAGTCCACGCCGAGAAAAAGCCTCGCTTCTACAACCCTCATACTACCGACATCTTCTCCCGTTTGAGAGTTCCCAAGTACCTCAAAGCCTGGGAGGCCTTCTTCTTCCTCATTTTCCTTGTCCTCTACTACTCCGTTCTCGTCCAGCAGAACACCGAACGCATCACCCACAACGAAATTGTTCTGTACATCTGGCTGGCTGCTTTCCTCTATGATGAACTGAGCGAATGGGCAGATGCTGGCACGATCTTCTACGCAACTGATATATGGAACATGTTCGACATGATCATGATAGGCATCGGTATCACCTTTGCCGTTCTGAGTGAGTCGGCCTTTTCAGGGTCCAAGATGCGGCGACTAACGCACTACAGGGGTTATTGGCATCACGAATCACGATCGGGAGACCACTGATCTTGCCTTTGACGTTTTCGCTCTCGAAGCCCTCTTCATGGTCCCACGCGTCTTCTCCCTCCTCAGCTTATCGCCATACTGGGGTACTCTAATCCCTTGTCTGAAGGAGATGAGCAAGGACTTCATCAAGTTCATGGTTCTAGTGGTCATTATCTACCTCGGCTTCCTCACCACCTTCTCTCTCATCGGCCAGGATGCCTACAACTTCTCCCACATGACCATGATCCTAACCAAGATCTTCTTTGGCTCCTCCTATGTCGGTATCGAGATCATGGAGGATATCAACCCAATCTTTGGCCCGACTCTCATGATCATCTTCATTATCCTCAGTAGCTTCCTCCTGATGGGTTCCCTCACCGGTATGCTGTCCAACAGCTTCTCCCGTGTCATCACCCACGCCCGCGAAGAGTACCTCTACGTCTACAGCGTGTACGTGCTCGAGGCCTCGACTAGCAACCGGCTCACGCACTTCTACCCGCCGTTCAACCTTATCGCTCTCGTCATCTTCCGCCCTCTGCGCCTCTTCCTTCCCTCCGACGACAAGTTCCGCCACGGCCGCATCCTCCTCTTGAAGGCCACCCACTCGCCGATCGTCGGCGTCATCAAGATGTACGAGAGCGTCCGCCGCCGCGTCCTACCCGAGTACACCGGTTTCAAGGGACCTCGCACCGCGACGAGTAAGCGGTCCAGGAACGCCCTACAGCTCAACCGACCGTCGTCCGGCCAGCGTCCCGCGACGTCTCCGTACCGGCACAACGAGACTCACTCCAGGCCCCAGACTCGCGCTGACATGGAGGAGGCCGACGCCCCTTCCGCCGTTGAGGTCCGCATCACGGAGCTCAACGACAAGATTGACAAGCTTACTGCTCTCATCGAGGCGATGCAGCAGCAGAGATCTGGATCCCCTTCCCCGTGAGCTGGTCCGTCGGGCAGCGACAATGTGTGGCTGGAGCAATAAGCTCAGCCCTGCCTTCCCTCCCCCTCCCCCGCCCCAGACTCTGGTATTACTACCCCATTTTCTCCCCGACTTGATGTCAGGAAAGCGTGCAATGTGTGAAACGTGAATTGGCTTATGTTGCATTTCCGGTGCATTTATCGTGCGTGTTTTTCCTTTGGCGTGCACCTGCGAATTTTGCTACCAGAGCGTGAGATGTGTATGGATTGGACTCGGATGTGTTCGTGCTCATATTTCAGATGTCTGGCTGTATATCGGTGTAAAAATCTGCGCATTAGATTGTGTTTGAGTCGGCTGATCTCTATTCGGCGAATTGATACGTTCATTTCCACTCCCTGCCAGGCAACTCGTTCTGACATGAAGTTGGATATATGAATCGACTTTGGAAGTCGATGTGCATCGAACACCGAGTGACGCTTGCGTGCAGGCGCAAGAAACTAAGGCAGGTCTGCTGCGAATACTCCCAAAATGACTCAATCCGTTGCAAAAACACTCCTGCTGCTGCGGACAAAATGGCGCTATTCTGGGTGCGGAATAACGCTGATGCTTTATCGTGACGACCCCTATGAGCCACATAGCACATGCCGCTGACCTACGGATCAAGGCGGGAACACCAGGCCTTTCGAAGCAATAATCGTTGGCCGCGACGTGCTTTGCGTCACCGCAGGTCCCATGCCGACACGCTTGGTGCTGCTCGCAGCTGACGACGTCCGCCATCTCCAGATCATCCTCAGTGCATGGAAAGACTTGACACTGGTACGGGGGCTCATTTGTCGCGGGTACCGTTATAACGTGTTCACCCGAGCATAAAAGGAAGTTTCATCGCCGCCTGATCACCGTCGAAGATAGCCTCTATCTTCAATCTCCAACCTCAACCCTCTGAGACTTCAGTAAAATGGCACACCCCAAGTTCAGAGCGTAGTATGTTGACCTCGGCGCTGGAAATTCGCCCTCTCCCGATACATGGTCATGTTCTCAAGCACACACACTGAATACGTCGCCGCAGAAGCCGACATCGCCGCCACGTATGCACGGGAGCGGGAGGTAATCTCATGGGGCTGCCGAAAATTGACATTGGCCGTCTTGAGATGGTTTCGCTGACTTCGAGTTGCGACGACTGGTCAAGGATGGTGCGTTGGACGCCAAGAAGTCGATGGCGCTGAGAATCTACGCCGCGACAGGTGAGAAAGGTTGTCGTCGTTAGCATCTGTTGTTAACAAGTGAGTCATTCATCCAGGCGTCTGACCTTCATCGAGCTCAATAGCTAGCTATTAGTTTGACCGGGTAGGAACATATGATTGATGCATCAGTGAATGCAAAGAAAGGGACGGGGAGAAGAATCGCAAAAGCGGTAGATGAGCCAGGGTCTCCGTCCTGTCTGGTCCATCGGAGTTGCCATCGAAGCAGCCATAGTCGAGTTTTCTTTTCACGAGCTTGAGGTTCTCGCACACTCTGGGTAGCAGAGCGTCCGTAACACCAAGATGGAGGAGCATCGTCGATACCTTATCGCTTCAACTGGATGAGATTCGGATGCGGAAGGGACACGGGAGGGGTCCTCACTCCTGCTTACAAGGTACCGTCTTTTAGCGATTCCAAAGAACCGCCAGAACACGAAGGGACAGGCGTCGCCTGCTCCTACGACTTGGAAAGACTCTCGACATTAATTACATTAACACGCCTGTGTCCGATGCGCGTTCTCCAGCCGCAACTGCCTTACGAAAACCTCGGAAGCCACCCCCAGCGCGCGGCCCCACTTCCCCCGCGGCTCACCATATCTCACCTCAAATCCCGCTCACCCCCTAACACATACACTAACAAATCTTCCACAAACCCTCATCAACACACTCAACATCAAGACATCTAACACAAATCGACAAAAGTTAATTGCGTAGCAGGGGGAAACTCTGCCACATTTGACAAGAGAGGGATTCGAACCCTCGCCTATTTCTAGACTAGCACCTGAAGCTAGCGCCTTAGACCGCTCGGCCATCTTGCCGTTATTGCTTACACGAATCAGAATTCTGGTCCTTGTCGCTTTGTCGGTAGAGCTCGGTTGAGTTTGGTGCGGTTTGACCATCACGGTGAGTAAGGCCAGCCGTCGCGTGGTTCGCTCGGCGCGAAACCAAAGCTTCTCATCGACCGCTTTCTTTCTATCATTGCCGCCGTGCACGTTCAAAAGTAGAAGGGCGACCACAACGCTCTCACCACCAAGTTTGGACGAGCCCATCATTCGATGCCGAGATACCTTGTGTCTATTCGAGCAGAACGAGTTGGTGTAACCTGGACCCCCTCATAATTGAGCGAAATAAGCCTCTGTATTATCTTCTTGGTCTACCGTTCCCCAGGATGAACGTTTGTACACATGCGACTTCGTTCCAGCCAATTACTTAATACGTATACTCACCTAATGAGCCGTGAGATACAGAGATGGTCATTAATACTTGTCTCTCATACCGCTAAACCTTGAGTTGACGATGGGACTGGGGGCCCGGTTATCGATGTCTTATCTACTCAGGCTGTATCTTCTGCTGCCTTGGTCGACTTGGTACGTCCTCTTAGAAACATTGATCCTGTGCCTATGATTGCATTTGGTCTTTGAAAAGTTGCAATCTTATTACTCGCTTATGTGAATCAAACTCACAAGGAACAGCCAACACTGCAGCAGAACACTCATGCAGGAAAGATAGAATCAACGCACAGGATGCTGCCGTGTGCCTGAAGAAATACATTCAAGCCTACTATGGCGTCTCTTGAACGGCAACAGATACTTCATAAGTGAGACTGCACGCATCATCCAGTCAGCAGATCAACACAGATGCTATACCAATATACAAGTTTGATAGCCACATCGCCACTCTCAAAAGAACCAGGTTTTGAAGATCCTCTGGGGCAACATTTACTATTAATATCTTTGACGCCGTATATTCCGCACGGCGCAAACAAGCTGATATATAGCTCTTGAGAGCCGGTTTTACAGCGCTGGGCGAACGCCTCTCACAGTGCCTCAAACCCGTGCGTGTGGGCTTTTGAGTCACAAGTGACTTGAATGCGTGTAAGATACCAGAGTTGGTCCAACTGTTTTACTCGCCTTCAAAAGGTACAAGACATTACCAATGGATCCGCAAGTTGCTCAACTTCTGCTTCCGTTTTCCCCTAGCTATTGCGAACTTAGATATCATAATGGGTTATCGCCTTGGGTTCCACATTGAGCTTCCAAGTAACTCAGGGCAACACAAAGATCACGACATCTTGCTCTCCCTTACGTGTGGTAAACTCCTCAAGGTAGCATCGAAAAAACAGCGTGTCACATTCTATTAAGGACGTTACGACAAGCTTTGCGGACCACTTCGAACGTCCATATATGCTCAAACCTATATGTGAAGCCCAGAAACATGAAAATCTTTAGCGTGCGGAAAAATCTGATTCCAAAAGCGCTCAGTTGTCCACAAAAAGCCGAATCGCAATTTCTGACCCTTTTTTTTTTTTTTTTCTTAACACGAGCACTGCAACAGATACTCGACAAACATGCAAATCCCTTCTTCTTTTTGGCAGTCGCCGTTGTGGCCGCCGTCATTACGGCTCAAAACGCGCCCGCTCCCAGTCCTAATCTCACGAGAGAACCTCCATCCGCGCCTCCGCCTCGAAATCTCACGGAGGAACTTCGAAAATTCGCGGCTGGGCTTCCCACCAGCGGCAAGAATCAGACCAAGATGATGGTATTCCCCCGTGCCGTAGCCAACCGAACTATGTATCAATGCCAGTCCGCACGCATTAACGAAAAGGTAGATCAAGAGGGTGATCTAATCGTTATCCTAGATGCTTGTTGCGCTGATATTCGGCCTGGCTATAAGGGTTGGAAGCTACAGCGGCTACGGCTGGACAACACCATCCACGTTGCAGCTGGAGATTCTAATATTTGAGAAGACGCGAAGGTATGTGATAAGCCGAATAAAGTTGAGAATGTCCCTACCTGACAACTACGTAGTTCATATCCATTCAGAAAATCGAACTGCAATAGATGCGGGTTGATAAGGTCAGACTATGAGGGTATGGAAAACTACGCTCTTCTGCGTTGCCTGTGTATCGGCACCTCATTATACCCGGATTAGGGCGGCGTACTGGGCGAATTTACACCTCACAAAAAATTTGTCTAGTTGACGGATGCGAACCCAACCCGGGAATTCGTTGTTAAGGGTTCTCCATGGGTAGCCCCAGATAGTTCATTACATGCTGGCGATCTAGCGCTTTGGGATCAAATTTATGAGGAGATGAAGAGAGAGGCGGATAGAAAGGAGAAAGAGAGATAGAGACCGGAGAAGGAGAGAGAGGAGAAAGAAGAAAAGGAAAGATTGGAAAAGGAGAAAGACGAAGAATGGGAAAGGGAAAGAGAGGAGCGGAAAATGCAAAGAGAAGAGAGGAGAAAGAACAAAGCTGAGGGCAAGAATTCAGATGATGAGGTCTCAGAGGATGAGAAACCAAAGGATGACGAGCACCTAGAGGACGAGAATCCAAAGGACAAGGTTGAGGAGAGGTTGGAAAACAAGGACAATGGCTACGTTAGTCTCAATGACCAGCCTGTAATTGCAAGCGGGTTGTGGTGCAGGAATGTTGCATGTTATTTGCAGCTGGTTGAACTGCGTCTCCTGTTTCTGAAAGCTACAACATGTCTGTCTTCTTTTCAATCTTGTGTAGGTATAGCATACTTTGTTCTCCAGTCACTATTCCACTCATTATCCAAGCCGTCATCTAGTACCAAGTTGGATTTCGTTTTCCGCAAGGGTTTTGGTAATTGCCAAGCATCAACCCAGTCGGTGATGACATGCCTCTTGACGCCGCCCATCATTATGCCTTGCCCCAGTTGAGGTGAGTAGAACGGTAATGGTCTCCCCGCTAAGTATACCGCAGAATTGAGGTGGACGTTTAAACACCCTGACTCTTAAGATAAAACCACGGTTAGAAAATAATTCAGCAGTGACCGTGTGTTCATGGCTCGGAACATGAGTATCAGGGCAGACTTACGAGCATTATGAATTTCCAGAGGAATCACTGATAGTTGTGAATCACCAGTATGAGTATCAACACACACGTAGTAATCAGGATTCTGGAACAAAGCACGACATGCCGCTCCTACCGGAATTAACTCCAAAGTCAATGTCTCAGAAGATATCTGCTGAGTATGTCTTTAGACAATTCTAGGCACGTAACGAATGTCAATCCGAAAAAAATAGAATCATGCTCAGTTTGCAAGCAGCAAACGTCATAACGGTTGCAACGATACTTCGTCCATACTCGGGAAACCTCATCGATTAGTGACAGGCGATGGACAAAAAGGAACGAGCGGCCGAGGGTCTGCTAGGCTGTTAAATTCGTCCCCGCACTGACAAGGTCTGCATATGAAGCAGCTGTCTCTAGTTCAGATCCCGTTGTTTTGTGTGTATGCACGTTTCAAGATTTGGTGCCTATCAACCTTGTTCACACCGAGTCATTTGGTGCAAGTTTGTCGGACTTCAGACAGCCCTACCTGAACTGAGTTGAAAGATATTTAGGTTTTTACAAGTAGCTGAATTTGGCATGGTTCTGTAGTATCTCTGTCTGGGCGGCCCTCTTCGTGACGCAGGAACCTCTGTCTGTCCCGTCGTCCAGATAGATGGGATATGCCTTTGATTATGTATACGCATTCAACAGCTGACCATCGAGGGCGCCAGTATGTAATTCTACATTATTCTGTTGTAAGAACGATGAAGTCGAAGGATGACAAAGCCCACCCAAACAATGCCATCGAGCTTAAATAATACTTTCCTACCAATAACCTCATCCTTACTTAAAAATGAGGTTGCTGAGGGATTATTAGGAGCTGGAGATTGCGGGTTGTGGTTGCTACTGAGGTAGGTACCTTAGGTAGAAGTGGGTAAGCAAGGTCGGGTAGGCGCTTTGCTTGAAGTTTCGCTGGGAATCAGCAACCAACGTGACTTATATAGCCCAGAGATAAAATATCCTGAATATATACTTTTCTCTAACTACCAAGAATCACCTGAAATATACTTCCTGCATAGACAATCCAAACCATCCTGAGCGTAGTCCTTCGAACAAATGTAATTACTTGGTTACACTACTATCCCTAACACACGCCACGCAGCACCGTGCAAAGCGCCTGGTGTAACTTGCGTGCAAGCTCGTCTTCAACAACAGACACATCATACCGAAGCTCAACCTCTGTGGTCTCAGCATCCAAAGGCGTCGCCGTGACCCACACGTCAGCGTACGCTCCGGCTCGGCCATCAACCTCGATGCCCGTCCCTCGAAGCGGCCCAGACTCGATGACAGACAGGCCCCTGAACTTGGAGGCAGGCAGGTTTTGGTACTGGACGACCGAACTGAAGCGTGCATTTATCCAATTGACGGACCCCGACCGGATGAGGTGGCCAAGCCCGATGGCATGGTGCGGTAGACCTGCGACGTGCTGCGCCTGGACCTGCTCTGCAAGCTGCCGAACCGCGGAACCCGTGTCGGTACAAGTGTCACTGGCACCGGCAGCTGATGCCGTCGTGCAAACTCGCACGGGGATGCAGTTCACAAACGCGCCAACCGCATCCTGCATCGAGGGGGCCAGGGTCTCGCGGCAGGAGACGACGTGCCCGAAGACAACGTCGCTGCGGGCCGGAAGGGTGTTGGCCGCGAGCACGACGGCCCAGGCGGCCTTGAGAACCGAGGCCGGCGTGACGGAGGGCACCGCGAGGTTACGGGGGGACACGGTCGACACCTGTCGGCCTTGCATCAGACCCAAGCGTGGCGGCGGCGGCTGTGACAGAGTACCGGTATCATGCTGGTGGCCGTTGGCCTGGCGGACGACGACGGGGGTCATGTCAGAGCCGTTCAGTAGAGTGTGCCAGAACTGCCGCGAGGTTTCTGGTACGTCTGCTGCTACGGCGGAGGCGAACTGCACGAAGCCATAGTCCTCATGTTGGCAGCGGCTCGTGCAAGCCTCCGGTTGACGGCCGTCGTACGCGGAGCTGAGGTCATTCCACAAGTTCGACAGGCACATACCGTCGTACAAGGCGTGGGAAAGGCGAAGGACGAGTCTCGAGGCGCCCGTGACTTGGTGGCGGATGATGAAGACGTTCGTTAGGCAGTCGCCCCATTCTAACGGCGCGTTTCGATCAGACTCGATCAAGCCAGCGACGTGATCATCTATGGTATTCTGCCGTTCGGATCCGTCACCAGGGCTTATATCGAGTTTCCGGAAGTTTACCGCTTCAAGCGGGCGGATACGTTGGAGAAGACTGTCTCCTTTGTAGGCGAAAGACGATCGTAGAACCGGATGCTGTGTCAGCAGGCAACGACAAGCCATCTCGAGGCGGCTGGTGTCAACTCGAGAGTCAAGTTTCGCGACGAAATAATTTAAGAAACCTCGACCTGGTGCCATATTGAAAGCCAAAACTGCCTCCTGAAAGCTCGTGGCAGGGAATTCGTTTTGTGCATCGGAACCCGAGACGGCATCAACAGCAGGAGCATCGCCAGGTAAGCCTTGGGTATTTTCATTCCGACTCGTACTTGAGGGGCGTAACTCGCCGGCGTCGTGGCCACTGCTTGCGCTCCGGCTTCGGCTCCGGTCAAGCTCGGCTGCCATGCGCGACAAGACGGGAAATCTCATAATGGTCAAAACCGGCAGCCGGATCCCCTCTTCGAGACTGGCGGCTGCGAGACGCATGGCGAGGATGCTATCGCCGCCCAGGCTAAAGAAATCATCGTCGGGGCCGATGGATGCTGCCTCGGCTTTGAGCACTTTGGCCCAGAGAGACCGCAGCCATTTTTGTGATGGGTTCAAGGTGTCGTCGTCAACGGCCTGCGAACGGTGCTGCTGCTGCGTGTTCCGAGCCAGCCCCCGGGTTGGCGATTCAAGAGCACCGCATGTCAGTGTCAGTGTCTGCGTCTGCGTCTGCGTCTGCGCGGCGTCCGAGTCTTTGGCAGCTCGAGGGCTCAACGGCTGCGGCCGCGAGTGCGAACAAGATTCGGCAGCAAGTTGCATCAGTTTCTTGCGGTCGAGCTTGCCTGATGGTGTCTGCGGCAGACGTTTGATGGGCAGAAAAACGGATGGAACCATATGGGGTGGCAGGTCCAGGTTGAGCTGGCTTTTGATGCGGGCGAAGAACTCGTCACCCATCCGGGAGTCATCATCATTCTCCAACATCTTTTCATCCTCATCCTCAGGGGTAAGAGACACAAAGGCCGCCAAGGCATCTTCACCGCTGGCCTGCCTCGCAGTGACCACGGCTGCCATGACACTGATACCGTGATTGCTGTCAACACCCACCACCGATGCACATGCTGCCGGCTGCTGAAGATTACTTAGACCTTCCAATGCTCTGCGGCGGACGTGGAACTCGATCTCTCCTATCTCGATTCGCTGCCCCCGGAGTTTGATCTGGAGGTCTTTGCGACCCAAGAAAACCAGGCCTTGATGCGGAACGAGTCTCGCCAAGTCACCACTAAGGTAAAGCCTGGCCCCTGGAAGGAGTGGCTGGATACCCGCAGGAGCCTTGTCGCCGGATATGAAGGCCCGAGCTGTCGTGTCAGGGTCGTTTAGATAGCCCAAGGCGACATGTTGGCCCTCGATGAGGAGTTCCCCTGAAGAACCAATGGGGACAAGGCGGGAAGGGTCCGCAGGATCGACGAGCCAGACGCGGCAGTGCGGAGCAACGGCGGTGCCAATGATGGCAGGGTTGTCGTCGGGCGACCCGACTTCGCTGACCGTGCTGAGGACGCTGCACTCGGCTGGACCGTAGGCATTGAAGAGCCGGACGCGGCCGTACCAGGTCCTATACAGCTCGGACGTGGCGACCTCCCCGATGAGGACCATTGTCCGAAGGCTGCCGTTCTTGAGCCGCTCAGGCCGCAGAAACGCGGCCACGGACGGTGTTAGGATGACGCAGCTTGCCTGAAAGCTGTCGATTGCTCCGTTGAGATCGCCGAGTCTGTCCTGCTCCGAAGGCACACAAAGCACGGCCCCAGTGGCCAGCGACGCGACCATGTCGCCGATGCCGACGTCGAAGGTGTAGGCCGAGAACTGGAACAGCCGGGTCTGGTCCGAGACGCCTAGCCGGCGGGTATAGTTGAGGACGCTTAAGCACAGCGACGAGTGCGTCAACCTGATGCCTTTTGGTTTGCCAGTGCTCCCGGACGTGAAGAGCACGAACGCTACATGGTCTGGTCGGCTGCGGTCCAGCACGCTTGTTGGGCTTGGGGCGCGTCTGAAAACGTCCCAGTCGGGATCGAGCACGACGATCTTGCTGGTGTGGTTATCGCAATCGCGAAGCAGGCCCCTCGCCTTTTCTTCGTGAACCGGGCTCGATATAATAACGTGGGCGCGCATCTGCTCTGCCACCATGTTGCGCAGTCTGCGAAGCCCATCGGCCGGCGAGAGCATCGAGCATGCCGCGCCGGCGCGCAAAACAGCCAGCATGGCCACAACGACCCATGCCGACTTTTCACAGAGTAGGGCGACGGTATGGCCGCGAGAGAGCCCGAGACGATCGACGAGGTGCTGGCATAGAGATGTAGAAAGTGTGTCGAGTTGGGCAAAGGTGAAGGAAGCGTCCCAGGCCTCCACGGCGACTGCGGATGGGCGTGCTCGTACCTGCTCGGAGAAGAGGGACACAACAGTGGTAGCTGCGGCATTTGGAGCAAATATGTGCTCGTCAGGGGCGCTGCCCTTTTGAATGCATCGGCGGCTTGTTGCAAACTCATGCTCGATGTTGTTGTTGTTGTTGTTGAAGCCGTGAGCTAGCTGGTGGTGGAGAGGTGGGAAGAGATCGATGTCGGCGATCGATGCGGCGCTGTCGGCCCGGGTGGTGATGATTACCGACAGGGCTCGTTGAAAGACGGCAAAGAAAGCACGAGCTGCTGTCTCTGAGACCCTGACAGTGTCGTACGTGATACGACAGTCGATAGTATCGTCGTTGTACTTTGCGAGCCCGACGTTGAGGGATAGCGAATATCCCACGCGGTCAAGCCCCTCTGTCTGTCGGAAGCACAACTGGCCATGGCCCGGTGCGTCTGTAGATGCCGATACTGACTGTACGCTCACTAGTGTATCACAGAGCGGCTCGCCGTGTCGGCATAGGTTCGGCTTGCCGATCTGATGCTCGAGTCCTTCGGCCAATCCCCGAGCCGTGGCGGCCACGGCATCCCGCAGGAGGGTGTTCGGGCCGACTTGTGCGCGGAAGACGAGGACGTTGGCGAACATTCCTATCACATTCTCCAAGCCCTGAACCGGTAAGTCTCGGCCGGAGGCAATCCAGCCGAAACAGATATCGTGGGTCTCTGTAGGTGTACAGCAGTATGCCATCAAGGCTACAGCCCAAGCCGTATGGATGGCCACGGCTGTCGTTGCTCCGAATCGCCGGCACCAGCTGGAGGTGGAGGCTTTGCCATCTTCGAAGCGCAAGCACTCGTCGAAGAACCCAAGAGCCGGCTCAGCATCGCCACACTTCTTGGCTACAGAGACAGCACCCAACGGTGGCAGACGGCAAGGCTCCGCGTCCTGTAGATGTTGGGCCCAGAACGCGTCGGCCTTCTGCACTTGCTCTCGGGCCTTCTCCGTGTGCGCGAAGTACCGGTGGGCCGCCGAGACACTGTCGGGATTCAATGGCTCGCCAGCATATGCCGAGGCAATGTCCCGTAGGAGCACGGCGGTCGAGGATCCGTCAAAGCATGCGTGATTGATATCCAGCTCGAGACGTGCAACTGTCGCTGCCGACAGAGCTTGGCCAGGGCGAGACTCAAGAGTCGTGCGTAGGACGGTGTCTGCACAGGCATCGCGCAGGATGACCTGGACCGGGTTCACCATATCAGGAAGCTGGACAAACGCTGTGCGCAACGACGGATGGTGTCTGACGACCGTCTCACAAGCGTTGTGTAGCCTGGCCAGATCAAGAACGTGGGCATGGGTTTGGGTATCGCCAGTTGGTCGAGGTCCACGATGGCCAGTCTTCGAAAGTGAGACTTCCCAGACGGCCCGCACATGGTACGCCAAGCTGTCCGGTACGCGGGCCTGAGCCTGGGCTTGGGCGAGGAGGATCTGAGTCTGAGCTGTACTGCACGCCCGGATAGTCTCGACCTCGTCGATGCTTCTCAGCCCGAGCTTGCGCCTCACCTGCTCCCGGCGCCTCTGGCCTGTGGTGTACCCTGCCGTCTCGTCATCGAGCCCCGGGAGCAGGCGAAGGGTGCTGTGCCATCCCGAGGCCGATGCTGCGAGGTTGGGAATTGCTTCGTCACGAAGCACCCGGACGCAGGACTCCACACAGCTGCGCAACATCTCAACATGCTGGATTCGAGAGTCGTAGGTCACCGTCAGTTCCATTCCCTCTTTATCACACAACACTGCCAGCACCTCGATCAGGGCCAACGGCGTCAAGCATGGGTCCGCGTCTGGTACCGTGGCCAACTCGGCAGCCGTTGTCGTTGAAGCGGGCTGCAAGGGGCCTAAGCTGGATGTGGACGACACGCCGCTGCGTATCAATGGTCTGCCAGTGTAGTTTATGACGAGCTCCAAAGGGAGGACGGGGGTTGTTGATGTTGTCGCGACCCCAGAACCCATACCCTGAGACCTGCGCCGACCGCTCCTGGCATGCCATATGGCTTCAAGGAGAGAGGTTTGTGGAGTTAAGAGAGAAACATCGACAGAGCAAACGCGCGTGAGCCATCCAACTGATGCGCTGCTGGAGTTTTCTTTTCCCTGGTCATAAAAATTACGCCCATGCTCTTCTGCGTAAACAAGGGGCGGGGATTTGCGGCCCCTGTCGCGGCAGAAGTCTGCAAAGACCTTGGCCACAACAGCCTCGACAACGTCTCCTATTTCCAGTTGATTGATGGAAGCAACAGCTTCGGATAGGAGACGTGAGGCGTTTTGCCCGATGGACAGGTTGAATCTCACTGGCCGCGAGTCGGGCAGAGACTCCAAGCTTACCGAGGAAGCCTTTGTGTCCACGCCCCAGAACTCGAGTGCCGCTTCTTCGTTGCTAGTAGCCCCCGGTCTGTCTACGTGTTGGTTGACCTCTTTTGTCTCGGAGAGAACTCCAGAGTCAAGTGCTGGTGGCGCTGGCTTGGGACCAAGCTCAGTCCCGAGTATCAAAGCCTCCAAATCGCCGAGGAGAATGGACCAAGACACGATATCCACGACAAGATGGTGGGCGACCAACAGCAGTTCCATCGAGCCATGCGGCAGGCAGAACAAGTCCGCAGCGAAAAGAGGGCCGGAGGTGATGTTCAGACTCTGGTGCGTCTCCATAGCAACCTGTGCAATGTCGACGGCCATGACGGGCCCGGAATCGTCGAGTACATGGGCGCGGAAACGCAGAGAGCCGGCCACATCGCCCGTGATAACACTCTCCCAGTGCCAGGCGACAATTCCGTCAGGCCTCCGGGTCCGCCTTCGCCAGAACCGCGAGCGCAGCGCGTCGTGCCGTTCGACCAAGCTGAGAAGATAGCCTCGAATATCGTCACGTCCCACTGACAGCGTGAACGCCGGGTCGTGATTGCGTATGGTCATGGACACACTCTGGTTAAAGTAACCAGGGCCGAAGGGATAGTGGATAAAGAACATGCGCTGCGCGAAGGTGAGAGCGATGCTATACTGGTCGAAGACGGCCTCTGAGGCCTCTGGGGCTGCTGGGGGGCTCGACCTCGGCAACCGTGGTTTCGGACGCGTCATCGATGAGGACTTCTGAGACTGCGTCTCTGCTGCTGCTTCGGCCACTTGAACCAGCTCGGCGATACTGGCGTCCCCGAGAAGCTTTGCCACGCTGATGCCCGACACGCCTGCTGTCCTTGCACGGGAAACCAACTGCATTGCCAACAGGGAGTCACCACCAAGTCGCGTGAAGGTGGAAGTGCTTGGCGCCGACGAGAGGTCGGCCCCAAGAACCTGACCCAACAATTTTCTGACTCTAGCCTCAAGTGGAGTCGTGGACATGAGCGCTCTCTGAGTTTCATCTCTCGGTGACGGTGTTCTTGGTAAGGGGGAGAAGCCTAGGTGGCTTGGGTCGTCGTGAGGAACGGGGATAGTATCGGCATTCTCAAGTTGCTTACGCAGAACTGCGCGATCGACTTTGCCGGAGTACAGGAGAGGCATGCGTGCGACGGTAGCCCAAACTTTTGGGACGTGGGATGGTGGAAGACGCTCTTCGATGTGGGTTTTAACAGCCTTTAGAAAGTGATCCGGGACAAGGACGATCTGAGACTCAGGGGCCGTGGTAGATGCAAATAAAGGCAGGCTACTTGCAAAGTCGTGGCCTCGGTCTTGCGGTTGTACAATAGCCACCAAGCGACCAGAGAAAGGACCCTTTTCAGGACAAACAACGACAGCGCCCGGGAAGCCAGTTTTGTCGAGAATGTAGTGCTCGATGGCCTCGGGTTCTACGCGTACGCCGCGGACCTTGACCTGGGAATCCATCCTGCCAACAAACAGCAGCGAGCCGTCCGGATTCTGTCTTACGAGGTCGCCGGTCCTGTACAACCGCGCGTCTGGGTGGCATCCAGTGACTTGGCAGAACTGTCCCGCCACGCTTGACGCAAGGATGAAGCGCTTCGCTGTGAGTTCCGGGTCGCCGATGTAGCCTTTGGCTAAGATGGGCCCCTCGACGACCAACTCTCCGACGCAACCGAGTGGTCCCAGCCGCAGCAGCCTTGAATTCGAGTGCTCTGAAGCAGTCTCGTCGTGGCTGGTCGAGACGGGACCCAAGACCCAGGCTCTGCATCCTACAGGCCGGCCAATGGTGCCCGGGGGGCTGTTGCTCACGTCCGAATTCATGGTTGCCGTGACACTGCACTCGGACGGGCCGTAGGCTACGAGCAGGCGAACGCGCTTCTCCCACAGCGCCAGAAGTGACGAGCTGAGGGAACTGCCTCCGACGACCAGGGTCTTCAGGCATGCGGGAACACTGCCGGGGTCGAGGGTTTGGAGCACCGCCGGAGTCAGCAGCGCCACGTTGACGTCCATCTCGCGCATGGCTTCCGCCAGGTCTGCCGGGGACTTGCGATCCTCCTCGCCGACAACACACACACAGCCGCCGTGGATCAAAGTGGTTACGATCTCGTCAATGGCCACGTCGAAAGAGTAGGATGCGAACTGCATGACGCGTGAAGTGTGATCAAGACCCGCCTCGCTTCCGTGGTGGACTGCGCTGGTACATATAGCTCGATGCTGAATGGCGACGCCTTTTGGAAGGCCGGTGGATCCGCTGGTGAAGACACAGTAACAAGTATCACCAGGCCTTGACGAGCGCGGTGCCGTTTCTGCGTGGGGAAGACCCTCCTCCTCTGGGGGGAAAGGCATTAGCACACTCTTGATATCCGACCCGTCCATCTCGCTGCCAGAAGGGTCCTCCCACAGATGTTGAGTGGCTGTCGATACAAGAACAAAGATGGCGTTGACGTTTTGAACAGCCTTGCGCAGAAGATACCGTGGCAGACTCGGTTCCAGCAAGATGACGGCTGCTCCGGCGCGCCACACCCCAATCATGGCCGCGACGGTCCAGTGGGACTTTTCCATACAGATTGCCACGAACGGGGGCTCCAAGGAATCGTCTAAATGCATCTCTGCCTCCTGGATAAGGCGACTGCTGATGATCCAAGAATATTTGTCCAGATCTCGGTAGGTTAGGGTCCGATGTGATGATACATCACCATCGCCTGTGCGCATGAGGACCGCAGGACTGTCCACGAGGTGAGAGTCAACATGCCAGTGCCTAGCCACGAGATCATGAACACAGGCTTCCATGGCCGCTGGAGGGGTATTGTCGTGTACAGGACGCAGCTGAGACATGATTTGGCCAGGCCCCCAGATGGAGACCTCCCCGAGCACGGTGTCGGGACGTCGTCGGACCAGCTGGTTGATCACATGCTCAAAATGGGAGAGTAGGCGGTCGATTGTGTCCTTTTTGATATAGCATTCGTCGTAATGGGCGATCAGGTCGAGATGGCCACTCTTTGGGCCACGATTGAGGCGTGACATGACACATTCGAGTACCAACCCGAACGGAAATGCGGCGGCGTCAGCCGAGGCATGCCCAGTAGTCACTAGACGCAAGCCAAGAGAAGCGAGCCCATTACCACTGGCAGCCTCAACATGATGGACTCCCCCTTCAAGGCCGGCTTGTATGACAAGGAGGTTGTTGAGCGAGGAATGTCCTCCAGCCAGCACCTTCCTCATCACCTCAAGGCCAGCGACTTCATACGGTACCGCCGCTTGCGCTCGTTGTTGATAAGCTCGCAAAAAGGCACCTAGGCCCAGCTGGTCGTCAAGGCGCACCCGACGCGGCACTATTGCCATGGTTGGACCGACTGCATGAAGGATGCTGGGATCAATATCGCTTGTGCGGCCTGACTGAACGACACCAAACAGTACGTCCCGCGAGCCGGTGTAGGCTGATATCACAAAAGCCCAAGCCGCCTCTAGGGCCGTTGGCATCGCCACCGCCGTGACACCAAACATGCTGCTGGAACGGTCGTCTTGAAGACCACACAACTTGAACTTTCGCCTCATCTGGCTTTGGGTGGCAGGCCCGGAGACGACTGGGCTTCGGGAGAATCCAGTTGTGCTGCTGCACGGGAAACGGCTCGCTTGGAAGGCCTCGGCGCCAACGCCGGTCAGTTCTGACAGCCAGAATTCCCTCGCGGCTTTTTGGTCCAAGTTCTGCAATGTGCGGACGTAGCATGAGAACGACCGCGTCTCCCGTGGCGTCCTTCCGCTATAAATGTCGGCTACCAGGCCGAGAATGAGCTGAGTGGACCACTCGTCGTCTAGAAGTAATGAGCGCGGGAGGTTAGCAGGTGTTACGTTTGATATGTCATTTGATAATAAAAGAAGTGCCCCCTTTCAGTCCAACAAGCCTTCTGTTCTGTGTGACTTACAAATGGCATGGTGTCGCGTCCACCTAAACAGGCTTGGGCCACTTGAACCGTGACATGAGCCAGCGAGGATGTGGTGTACAGAAAGACGTTTTCCAAACCCCATTGCAGGAGAATGCGATTCATCTCCATTCAACGTTGCCGAAGGCTCAGGCTGTCGACATTGCTCAGTACTAGAGCGCAGAACGACCTGGTAAGCCTTGGACTTGTACGTTGGGTCTGAGTCAATCTGCAGCACGCGTGTCCGTAGTATGGGACATCTCTCAACCACAGTATTCCATGCTGCACGAAACTTGTCAATATCGAGGCCCATTGGGAGTTCCCACTGATCATATGCTATCCATAGGCCAGCTCGCTGCTCTGTCTGGAGCAGAAGACCGACTTGGGTGTCTGTCGCCGGGTATATGTCCTCAATACCGTCAACAGGGATACCGAGACAGCGTTTAGCCTCAAGCTCAACAGCAGCCTTCTCCTCCGATGTGACCAGAGAGAACGGCTCGGGGTTGCTGCCAAAGTGTTCTACAAGTGGCGGTGTGGGTAGGCTGCCCTCTCCTGCTGGTGCTTGTGCTCGTGTGCGTATCGTCTGAGCCAGTTGTGAGATGGTCGGACCGTTATATAAGTCTGACATGGACACCTCCAAACGTTGAGATCGAGCTAGCCAGACCATTTGCATGGCAGAAAGGGAATTGCCCCCTAGAGCGAAAAAGTTCTCGCCGGTGCGTATGCTGTCGCCTCCTTCGGAATCGGTGCGGCCCCGGCCTAGCACCTGCTTCCAAATACGCCCAAGTTCCGACTCTAGGGCATCGCGGGGCAGGCCGAAGCTCGAGTTGTTGTTTCCTGCCAACAAACCGCCCTCCGCATCTAGGTGAGATCTCGGAGCCTGAGCGGAGCGGGCGCGTAGTTCTGCCTCCGAGAGGCTTTCCACAGCTCGCTCTAGGGCCTTTCGGTCAAGCTTCATTGATGTCGTACTGGGAAGGCCATCTATGGGCAAGTAGACAGCGGGCAACATATACGCTGGAAGTACAGTTTTTAGGTGATCCTTGATTCGAAACAACCTCGCAGAGATATCCTCGGTTAGAGGAAGGATAGCTGCTGTCGCTTGGCCGGGTCCAGAGCTTCCCTGTGTCGGGACTGCCGAGGTGGCTTTGAAATCGTCGAAGCAGATGAATGCTGCAAGCTCCACAGACTGTGAAAATTCTGTCATCACATCGCCAGTATGACCCGGGGTTCGCCGCTTGAAAGAAACGACAGCCGCGTGTTGTACGTTACAGGGTGCTTTCAACCGCATGATGTGTGCCTCCACCTCGGCGACATCAATACGTTGGCCGTTCACCTTGATCTGGGTATCGCTCCGCCCGCGGAAATGGAAATTGCCCTCGGCGTCATAACAGGCCAAGTCACCTGTGCAGTATGCTCTGTGGCATTCTGGGAGGAAAGGCACAGACGTGATGAAGCGCGCGTCGGTCGTGTCCGGCTGGTTCAGGTAGCCACGTGCTAATATAGGACCATCCACGACAATCTCTCCTGTGGCGCCGATAGGTAGTAGTCGTCGATGGTCGTTGGGGCAGACAATACACATGCGACAGCCCATAGCTTTGCCGATATCTCTAGCATCAGTGTCTCTGGTAGGTACCACGCGAGATGAGCAATAAATCGTCGTCTCGGCCGGACTACGGACCACTCTCGCATCAGTATCTGTCTACAAGTGTGCGGTCAGATGTTGCTTTCACTAACCCATATGCGTTAATCAAGGTCACGTTGCTTTCGGCCCAAGTCTCAATAACCTGCTGTTGTACCGCCTCCCCTCCGACTACCAATGTCTTCAGGGACGACACTTGGGGATCCTCTGGCTTCAGCATCGCCGCAACCGACGAGGTGAGGTAGATCCAGTTGGCGCGAAAGGAATTGATACAGCCAGGTAGGTCGTTCATCCTGTCGTCTTCTTTGGGTATACAGACGCAACCGCCCTTGAAATTCAGCACTTGATCAGCACAGATTATCATAGCTAAGCGACGTAGGTATGTGAGTCTCCCGGTGGGCTGGCCAGCTTACGTGTATCAGCGTCGACAAAATCTCTCCAACGTGAACATCAAATGTACAAGATGCGAAGTGCAAGACGCGAGACGAAGGTCCCAGGCCCAACGGCGGGCCGTAATTAGAAGCAGAAGTGCATAGAGCGGCGTGGTCGATGACGATGCCTTTCGGCGAACCTGTGCTGCCTGAAGTGAAGACGCAGTAAGCGGGGTCTGACGGACTCACAAGCCCATCGCCAGTCGTTGCGGAAGGATCTGAAGAGGATGAGAACATGTGAGGCACGGACTGTAGCTGGAGCACCTCGGAGGCGACGATTGTGGTGAGAGGAGTATGTGAATCGGCGAACAGGCCCTTAGTCGCTTGGGAGACGATGGCTAGCTTGGCCTTAGATTGGACTATTATATCGTCGTTGCGAGCTATGTAGCCAAGGGTCAGTAGGGACGGGTGATTCCATTGTCTCGACTGAAAGTGACAGCCGGTGGAAGCGTGGATCTGGGGACCACATACCTTTTGGGTACCTCGAATCGAGCAGAATGCATGCACCTCCAGCTTTGAGCACAGAAAGCTGGGAAACTGCCGTCCATGCCGATCTTTCGACGCATATGACGACAAACTGCCCTGCCCCGACCCCTTCCCTAGTCAAGACAGCGGCCAGACTACTGGCGAGCCTTTCCAGCTCGGCGTAGCTGAGGCTGAGGTCCCAACCGCATATCGCGGGGTCAGAGGGCTGCTTGTCGGCGCGGGCAGCTATGAGGTTGTGGACACAATTATCGACTCGCAGCGGGAGGGCTGAGCTGGCATTCCAGCCCTGGAAGATGGTTGACGCGTCGGCGGGGCTTAGAAGATTGACATCTCGGAGCTTCGCATCGGTCCCAGGCCTTGCCAGTCGGGCCGTCTCCTGAATCAGGTGTTCAAACTGACCCAAGAGCCGCTGCACTGTTTCCATGGCCAGGAGAGACGAGTCATAGTGAGCCGTGATGTGTAGCTCTCCCTTGTCCAGCAACGGGGTTGCCTCCAGAACTAACGGGTATGGGTGTGCGTTGGCGCCGACATCTCTTGCCATTCCAAATCTTCTCTTAATTGGCTCTCGCTCGCGTGGGGCTTGTACTATGACCAGGCTCTGGAACGAACTGGACTCGCTAGTAGCGGCTCTTCCGATCTCATCGAGGCCATAGTGTTCAAATCCCTTGGCCATAATCATGTTTGCTCTCTCCTCCACTGTCTTAACAAAGTCATGCACAAGAGCTTCAGATGGTCCTGAAGGTACCTGCAGACGAAGTGGGAATGTCGCAATCGTTGGGCCGACGATATTCCAACTATGTGGGAGTGCTGGGATGTCTCGGCCGTGGCTGGTTACACCAAAAACGACGTCTTCAGAACTGCTGTAGGCGGCCGCCAGCTGGCTCCAGGCTGCGTATATAACCACCGACAAGGTAAAAGACGACTCCGGAAGGTTTGACCTCAGGTCGATAGTGGAATTTGTGAGGGCGCCCTGGGGTTGTTGGTTTGCTCTGCCTGTGACCTCTGGAAACTTGGCGAAGGTGCTCTGGGTGTCGCTGAGATATTCTCGCCAAAAGTCACGACTGGATTCAAGATCCATGCGAACAACATGGCTCACAAATTGTGAGTAGACGTTTCTCTCACAGTACTTTCTGCTCAAATGGGCGTTGTTACTGCATGCTCGTTCAATCTCCTCCGTGATGGATCTGATAGACCACCCATCGTACAGCTGCGAGGTAGTATTAGCAACCGCCAGACTATAAACTTGATCTGGAAGAAGGGTCACTGGATCAGGAGGTTGAACTCACCGTGTGGTGGGCATTCAAAACGAAGTGATTTCGTGTCGGCTCCCTGTTGCTGTCCACGACAACAATGTGTGCAGAGAAAAGCTCCGAACCAAAGCTCATTTCTCTAGAAATACTTCGCTGATATTCAAGATGCTCGTCCAAACTTTCCGAAGTAATGATTCTGCAAGGTGTGTTGTCATCTTGGATCACAGCTTGCCAGATATTCGAGTGGAACAAGAACAGCCGAGTGCGGATAATTGGGGTTGCGGCTTTCAAGGCAACCCAGGCCCGTTGGAGAAGATCGAGATCGATGCCCGGCGGGATATCAAAGACGAAGAGGCCCCTGTAAGAATCTTTGTGGATATTTCCAAGAGTGAAAAGAGCCTTCTGTAGTGGGGTTGCTGGATATATGTCTTGTATGGATGACACAGCCACGCCAAGGGTGTCAACAGCAGCTCGAATTGCCTCAGACTTTGGGACGTCTAGGTGTTCAAGAAGCGAGAAGGCCGGAGGAATGGTCGGGTGCCCAGACGAGCTTCCGGTCTCGCCATTGATTGACCCATGCTGTGACGCATCGAAGCTCCCGCTTCCGTGATCCTTTGCCAGAGCCTCAATGGTCCGACGCTTGAGAATTACTGCAGTCGTCACACCATATATGCCCTCCGAGCGGCAGGATGCAGCCAAGCGCATCGCAGTGATAGAATCACCTCCGAGGCTGAGGAAATCTTCCGAGATACTGATTTTCTCTGGGTCAAGGTCTAGTACCGAGCCAAACAGCCATGCGAGTTTCTTCTCGGTTGGAGTCGTGGCCGCCTTGTACTCGGAGGAAGTATTGTGCTCGGCTGAAAAGACTGCTAGTTCGTCGACAGAGAAGCCTTGCATTAGTTGGGCAAGTCGCTGGCGATCTGTCTTCATTGATGGTATGAGAGGCATTCTGTCGATGGGGACCCAGTAGGTGGGTATCATGTAAGCTGGAAGAGTGGCACGCAAGGCTCGACACACCAGGTGGCACTTGTTTCTGAGTCCCGCTGGCAGAGGCACCACCTGCGGTACCTGTGCCCTGTCCAAAGGTTTCGTCCTCATCGTAGCAACCCGCGGAGAGCTCGTGTTGTGAGCCTCGTTCTCGTGTTCCTCTTGAACAAAAGCCAGCGCGAGAGCCCTCGTGTTGTACGCCGTACTAGTAGCAGCACCTGAGAACTGGCCTTGCCCCTGACCTTGCCCCTGACCTTGTTTGCCAGTGCGACGCTTGTTGAAGATGAAAGCGGCAACTTCCCGCACGCCTAGTTGTGCTTGAGCTTGGGCAGATAGCACGTGGCTCTCAACTTCGGATAGTTCGAAACGTTGCCCGCGAAGCTTGGCTTGACTGTCGCCTTCTACTCGGCCCAGGTACAGCAGTGACCCATCTGGCTGCACTTCATTGCATTGGAGTTAGCGGCAACGCAAAGTCTCGGTCAGGAACCGTAATCAAGGGTATATACATACTGCGAACAAGATCACCTGTGCGGTATGCTCGACGCTCAGGATTAGATGCCAGGCTCTCAATCTCAAGGCGCGTGGGAAACTCCGGAAGCCTGATCCACTTTGCAGATGTGGCATCTTGATTGCCTAGGTAGCCTCGAGCGAGATTGGGCCCTTCCACGAGCAGCTCGCCGGCTGCTCCGACAGGGCTGAGGCGGCTCGGGTTCTTCGGATCAACCACCCAAGAGATGCAGCCTCGTGGCGTCCCAAGATATGAATAGCCGCCGCCAAGTGGGGGCTCATCGTGCTCATGAAGCAGGTCTCCGACAACGCATATGACACAGCATTCGGTTGGTCCATATCCGTTGCGAAGTTGCGGGACATGTCCACGCCACTGCTTAATGTCGTTTGCCAGAACTGCTTCACCGCCGAGTGAGAGTGTTTGCAGCGTACCGGTAGTAGCCAACCTCTTGGGATCTATCGTACGGGCCACTGATGGAGTGAGGAAAGCCCAGGTGATGGCGTACCTGTTGATGACACCGCACAGGTCATCCTGTAGCTCATCTTCTCGGCCGATGCAGATGCAAGCGCCGGTCGACAGGGTCATGAATATCTCGTCGATCATGGCATCAAAACAATACGGGGAGAAGTGCAATACACGGGAGGCTCGCGTCATGTTCATGGCATCTGGGCTCCTTTGCGCGGTGATGCTCGAACACACGGCTCGGTGCTGAACTTCCACTCCCTTGGGAGCTCCTGTGGTTCCGCTTGTGAAGATGACGTATGCGAGATTGGACGGGGATACTCTGCGTGGTCTTGTGCAAACCGTGCTGTGCGCAACGTGCAGCATCTCCGTGAGGTTTGTGTCTGTCATGTCCAGTACATCTACTTCGTACTCGGATTGGACCAAACTGTTCAGTCGCGGTATGAGAGATGGCTCGGCGAGAGCCACCAGGGCGCCGGATATGCGTATTATATCTCGTAGGCGACTATCCGGGTGAGCTGGCTCCAACGGGACAAAGGCTCCTCCAGCTTTCAGGACAGCCAGGAGAGCGACCACGACCCATGCCGATTTCCGGCAGAGGATAAGAACTCTTGACTAGGGTAACCTATTAGCGGACGGCTGCGACGAAATTCCCAAAGCCATATGATGAAAGCAACATATACCTCAGCTTCAACACCGCGAGACTTCAGTCTCTCAGCGAGCCCGCTAGACAGCTCGTCGAGTGCCGCATACGTGAACGTTGCATCCCACCCATCGACAGCGGTAGCACTTGGAAAACCGCCGAGGCTGTCCGCAAACAACTCATGAAGACAGCGTTCAACAGGAGATGGAATTGTGGCATTCAACTGCTGTAAGAGACGAATGTCGCTGGGATTGACCATGTCGACGTCGCCGACGCGCGTGACAGTATCGGAAGATGGATTCCGCCCATCAAGGTGGGAGCTCAAAATCATAATGATGTGAGAAAGCTGCTCTAGTAGTCGGCCGGCCTGAATCTTGGTGAGGAGACATGAATCGTAATGAGCCAGGAGCCGGAGGCGAGGCGATTCCGACACAGGGCGCCCGCGCGGGATCCAGCACTCAACCACCAGAGCATACGGGTGCACACGATCAACGTGCGACACCACGCGCCAGTCACACTCCAACGCACCGGAGCCACCAGTCTCATCGGCTCGGCCTTGCTTCGGGTCCGCGCTGAAGCCTACGACGTCTACGTCGGACGGCTGGACGACGAGCAGGACCTGTGGTACGCTTGTCATACCAGCGTAGTCCCGGCAAATCCGCGAGATACCCGAGTGCTGATACGGGAGGACGGCCTGCGAGTCAAGAGCGACCTTTCCAAGTAGTTTTTCTACCGGAATGTCTCGATCCATGATCACGCGGCATGGGATCGCCGCCATAGTCGGCCCTGCCATGTCAAGCACGCCGGGCACGGGGGTGTCGCGGCCTGAGGTGATGACGCCAAACAACACATCTTCAGTTGCTGCATATGCGCCCAGCAGCATGGCCATTGCCGTCTGGACCACTGTCGCTGTTGTGATTGTAGTCGCGGTCGCGGTCGTCGCCGGATGGGACCCATGATGTCGTCCTGGCCCTGGATAAAGGAGGGGCTGCTCGCTCACAAACGACACAACAGCATCTGTGGCCGCCTCGTGGCCAGCAGGGCAAGACACGATCTCCGTCGGGCTGCTGTCTAAGAGCATAGCGTGCCAGAAGTTGCGAGCTTCCTCTCTCCCTTCGCCTGTGCCGTCCCATTCTAGGTACTCAACGAATCGTCGAAATGGTGGTGGTGGTGTGATGGGTTCGCCAAGAAAGCACGTCCTCAACTCTTGGAGGACCAATCTCAACGCCCATCCGTCGAATAGTGCATGATGCAAGCTCAATGTTATCATGGTCGAATCCTGTGTCGTCCGCTCCGGCCTCGTTGTAGGGTCAGGCTCGATCCGGAGCTGCGCCATGCCGAGGGCTGCAAGATTCTGCGCAGCATCCGACAGAGTGTCGTCGACTATCTTCTCAGATTCCAGGTAACTGTTGCGCACGACTACTTGCAAGAGCTGTTGGGGCTGTGCCCTCGCCCGTCCACGTCCAGCTTCCAATGTGGTCACAACCATGCAGCTCCTCAGCATTGGTGTAATCTTCACCAGTCTTTTCCAAGCCGCATAAAGCCTGCCGACTACTCCTCCCCTCGCTTCCATGACCAACTTGTAATTGTACGCATCTCTCTTTCGCTGACTAGCCGCCCACAGCCCCTCCTGCATCGGAGTGACGTGGTGAATGTCCTCTATCGCATCCGCCGGAATACCGCAACTTGCTGCAGCTGCAGCGCGTCGCTCTCTAGCAACAGACATGTCGTATCATTTGAACGCGGAGATGTTGTTAGTGTAATCAAATTTTGAGAATTCAATTTTGAAGCCGAGGTCATACTCTTCGAAGTGGTGGAGAGATGAGTATATTTTAACGACGGCCGCAGTAATGCTCCGCTTAACGGCAAGTTATAATACATTTAGGCAGGGGAAGTAATAGTTACTTAGTTAGGAAGTAGACAACAAGTTATTGCTAGCGATGAAGTCAAAGGACGTGACGCATGCAGATGCATATGCTTCGTGTTATGGGTAAGTTTGTTTCTAGCCCCGGTACCGCGGAGATAGTTTTTAGAATGAGGGCCCGAATAAAGATACATGCGGCAGGCTAAATATCCGCACGACTCAGAGCAGCGCTAAAGCTGTAGAAGTGGAGGCTTCATTATATGTATGTTCAGAGTTGCATATGTGTATCTACGTAGAAACTGTTCGAATGTATAATCAGAGTTGCATATATGTGTCTACGTTTTGGCTGCACCGTAGCACGCCCCGTAATTAGCCGCGCGTACAGTGGGGTGCCAAAAAAAAACGATAATTTTTTCGCATTACGCGAAAAACCCCCACGAACGCGTCTTCCCACCTACAACCCAACAACCCACGATGCCCTCTACGCCGCGACGTGTCGGACTTTTGCGCGTCAATTGGGTGAAAATCGGTGTGTGTATTCCGTAAGTTCTGAGGTACAAAGGTCTCCACAAAATCTCTGCTAGATACAGGTACCCACAATCCAGCTATCGGTCGGGACGGATTTCGGGTCAAATCGGCATACGCCCATCGGCGTACGCTCAGTTCAACACGCCCCCTCAGGTTGGTGCCTAAAGGGTCCAAACTGGACAAACTAGCCAAAATGGCCCAAATGGCCTAAATAGCCAAAATAGCTACTTTTGTAAATCTCAAATCCCCCACTTATAGGCCCTTTTATATATAGCCTATTTGAGGGTATATCTATTGCTTTAAATTACTCCCGTCGTGCTTATTAAAACCTCCCAGTAGGTAGAAAAGAGTGACGCTATTTATAGAGCTATTTTAGCCTGTTTAGCCTCTAATTTAGTATGCCTATTATCTGCAAGAAGGTTGCTCTTATCTATAAGGTTAAGTTAGCTAATAAAAGTAGCGAAGGCGGCGGCTAGTAGGGCCTTCACTATCTCATTTGCTATTATTTCAGCTAATTAGGTATAAATAACCTTTATATAGTTATCTTAAATCTCTTAATATAGCTAATAGTTATAGATATTAATGTAGCGTAATTTAGTTTATAGTTAAACGATCTCATGGGTTACTAGCTGTATTATTTAGGTATTATTGCATTAGATAACTACCTTGAGGCTATTATGAGGCTGATTATGGGGCTAATCAACTGCATAGGAAGGCTCTCCTCTAGGACGGAGGCTCACCTATAAGGCAGTTATTAGCTGACTTGCGAATAGTCCTTCATTTGCAGCCTGCAATAGAGCTAAAAGCTCTACTTCTATAGTAGAAGTTGTGACTATCTGTTGTTTGTTAGCCCTCTAGGCTATTATCCCTCTGAATAGCTTTATTGCGAAGGCTTGAGAGCTCTTTTAGTCTATTAAGTTATCTGCGAAGCTAGCGTCTGATGCTACCTCTAGCCCGTTAATATTCTTCACTCTATACTTAAGGTAGAGCCCTTTCGTCTTTAGTAGGTATTATATAACTTAATTAGCTGCTTAGTGATGCCTTAAGCTAGGGTTCTAGTTGAATCTCATAAGACGACTGACTGCAAAAGCGATGTTGGGTCTGGTTATAATAGCAGCGTATAATAGCGATCTAACTTTTTATTGATATAGCTGAATCTCTTGAGGCGTTACTTACTCTTTATATGGGAGTAACTCTTTAGCAGCTATTGGGGTATTATATTGTGAGCTAGTATTGATGTGGTCCTCTCCTTTTAGTAGTTTTGTTAACTTATTGATAAATACCGACTGCGATAGCTATAGCCTCTTATTTGAACGATCTTGAAGGACTTTAATCTCTAGGAGCTAATATAGGTTTTAACTACCCTTGAGATGGTATTGTTTCTATAGTTATCTAATTAGCGAGGTAGTATAACTGCAATCTTCGGGGGGATACGCTATAATATAGTTATTAATATAGAAGAAGAATAAGACCTTACTATAGCGCTAACAGCAGTTTTCGCTAGGTATCTGCTTAAAATTGAGGGTATTTAGACCCTTTTTGAGGTGTTGCTGCTATAAAAGAGGGGATCTGTGAAGCCTATATAAGGCCTTCAGCAGCTTAAGCACTCTTCTAGGCTCTTAATACCCTAGTAGTATCTCTATATAGACCTCTTCATTAAGGTTAGCATATATTAAGGTATTAATAGCATTATATTAGATTAGATCTATATTAAATTAGTTATTAATAGCAATAAGGGTTCTAAATAATATTCTAGCTAATATAGTAGTATAGGTATTATAAAGGTTATAAGGCTATTAATTACCTCTTATGATAAGCCTTACCTTAACTTTCAGAAGCTTATTATACTTATTTAGCTTATAGGTATATACTTAGTAGTATCTAAGGACTCTATAACCCTTTATAGTTTTTTTTAATATTATTAACTAAGATTGGGATATTTAGTGGCTCTGGAGATAACTCTCTTTAGCCTAAATAAACTTAGCCCCTATGGGGTGATTTTGTAGTTTGATATGTAATAAGGGTAGCTTTAGCAATAACTTCTAGTAGGTATTTTGCTACTTTAGATTTATTCCTAAAGTTATTACTCTTAGGGCTGGAAATAGTGGCCTTATTGTAATATCTCAGGCAGGCTTATAGCTGCTTACTAAAGAATTAACGGGTTAGTTAGACTATGCTGAAGACCTTTACCTATTATTAGTTTTATATATATAAGGCATATAATATATATTAGGTTTACTTATATAAGGTAAGTAATAAATATTAGGTTTACTAGGTTTTACTCTTATATGAGATTTATTAGTAGTATAGCCTAAGAAGACTACCTTATATGAAGTCTTTGTGGTAACTCTAACTTTTAAATAAAAGTCTGAACTTGGGTTAGCGTTTAAAACTAATAGATCACGCCCCCTCATATTAAGGTTAGTATAAAATCCTTTCTTAAGCGCTCAAAAGAAAGTAGCCCCTGGGGACTAAGGGGGAGTTAGTAGTAGAGCAAACTTTACTTGAGAATAGCTATAACCTAGCTCTATCACTAATACTTTACTATTTATTTAGTTATTCTCATCCTAAGCGGGTTAAGACTTATTATTTAGATCTATAATAGACTAGGTGCTTCTAATTGGGGTATTTAGGTTGAGAAGGGCAGCTTAGTGCTATTAGATTTCTTCTAGAGTTATATCCTTAAAGTTATTATGGCGGGTATTTATTTAACTATTAAAGATAGCTTCCTTATTGAATAGGACGTCTTGAGTAGTAATAACTTCTCTTTTTAGAGGGTTCTAAATCCTATAGCTATTTGAGGTAGTATAACTAATGAGGTAGCTAATCTATGCTTTTATAGCTAGTTGCTAGTAATGATTTTGATGAAGTTAGGCGTCTAAAGTTATTATAAAAGACTTACTATTATATACTTGAAGATAAGTTAGATTAGATACTATAAAACCCTCTTTTAATATCTTATAAAGTATCTTATAAGGCGTTTTCTAGCCTTATTGCTTTTATAGTATATAGTTATATAAATAGGTAGTAGCTTTTATGATTTCAGGCTATAGCACTATAAGTAATAAGGCTGAGAGTTATAGCGAGCAGGCTTTTTGCTTAATAATAGCAGCGATCCTTTTAGCGCCTCTATTTTAAGCTTACATATTTAGAGCGGATGGCTCTATTTAAATACTCTTGCTCTTAATTCTTATTATAACTCTTAGGTATTAAAGTATCTCATTATTAGCTTTAATAACCTAGACCTTAGTCTTATACTATGTATTAATTATTAATATAACTTTGTTTACTACTTAAATAAGAGACTTGCTTATTTAGTTAGCTAGATAGAAGTTCTAGGCAAAGCCTAAGGCTCTGTCCGCTATGATAGCTACTAATATATACCCTCTATATTCCTTATTATAGTTGTGGAAGTTAATAGCAATCCTTTTGCTGGGTTTTAATAATATTAATAACTCTCTTAGAGCTTAGCAGACCTATCTTATTATCTTCACTATAGCACAAGAGTCGCACTTAATAGTCTCAATAAGCTTATTATTATTATTATTAATATGGACCCCTTATATAGCCTCACGCAGTTAATGAAGGTGTTTAGGTCTATAGTAGCTAATATACTAATACTATAAAAGAGTTAAGCCTTGAAGGGGTTTGCGAATAGTTAAAGAATTATACTTTTAGTGAAGAGGGCGTTTATATATCTCATTTAGTGTAGCTATTACTATAAGCTCCATAGGGATACTCACCCCCTTATATAGATAATACTTAAGTAGATGCTATTAGTTGATATTAAATATCTCCGCTATATAGGTATAATCTTTTTATTGAAGGCAGTTTTAATTAGGGTTGCTAAGTCTAGTATCTTACTATATACCCTTCTTTTATAGTAGTTATATAGATATAAGGCTAGTAGCTACATTTTTGTAATATGCTATATTATTAAGTTAAAGGGTTTTTAGTAGCTCTCTAAGGCCTTAAAGGTGAAGGCTTACTAACCCCAGCTATTAATAGCAGCCCTTAAGGTCCTAGTGATAATAAAGTTATTATGAGAGGCTAATTAAAAGTTAATAAATTGTGAGAGGCTATTAAATATATGGATAGTTACTCTAGTATTAAGTAGAACTAAGGAAGAGAGGGAGTATTAAACTTTATTAATTACTATAATAGTTCCCCTGTATCTGCTATTATAGTTATTATGTAGTTATTGACCTAAGTGATGAGTTTTTACCTTTTTAAATTCCTCTATTAAATTACTACTAGGCTAGATCCTCTTGATAATATAGTTAATAAGGTTTTTATTAAAGCTAAACTATTTGGGCTAGTCTTCTAGAAAGGCAATATAATAGCGCTAGAGAGTATATCCCTGATAGTAGTAGAGAGTATATTACCTGTTATTGCTGCAGTCGTTTTAGTGAGGCTTCTTATTATATAAGTCTTATTAGCTGCTAGCCTTATGCTTATAGCCTCCTCCTCTTTGCTAATACTTATTCTCGTTGTCCTCTATAGTTATAGGTCTAAATACCCCCCTCCTAGGCTTGCTTTTATAGGCTATATCTATAAGTTACTAAATAGCTTTACGGGTAGCTAGAAGAATATTACTAGCTTTAAGGCTATTCTTATTAGCCTTTATGCTCACAAGGGCTTAATAACCTCTAATTTAAGTAGCTAATAGAGAATTACTTAAGACCCTATAGTAGTTATTAAACTATAAGCTTAACTGCTCTATTTAAGGGACTTTTGTGCTTAGCCTTTAAAGATAGCGATATCCTATGGCTCAACCTAAAGGGTAATCTCTTCTTATATAGTAATAGTTTAACTTTTTCTATTTAAAAGGATATCTTTGTACTTACGTACTATAGCCTTCTTTTAAATTAATAACTAAGCTACTAACTTAGGCCTAGAGCTTTAATACCTAAGTAGCAATATCCTCCTTAGTGAGATAATAAGTCTTGAGGTATTAATAATAAATAGTATTAGATATCTAGTTCTGTATTATAGTAATATTTCTAATATAATTAGAGTAAACCTTCTTCTCCTCTGCATATTAAGTTATTATAGTATTATAGAACTTCGTCTCCTTCTTTTTGAAGTTGCAAATAGTATCCTCTTCATTAGTAGGGGCTATTGCGTTGCCTGCTATTTAAGTACTTAGGTAGGCCCTAATAATAAGCCTTATATCTAGAAGGTTGGGTTTTATGATAGCGTTACTAAGCGATAGCTTATTAGTCTTGCTTAGGTCAATATAATCCCATATTTCGATGCGAGAGGCGCGAGCCTCTAGCTAGTTAATCCATAATATCCAATCCTTCGGACTATTTAGCTAAATCTTCATAATAGCCTTATTAGCAGAGGGCTTAGATATATTGGGAGGTATTATAGGCCTTTAGAGAGTGGCGAAGAGTAGGTTAGGTCTGCGAATGTATAGTTGAAAATAGTTTAGGTGCAATTGAACGCGTTGTCCGGTTGCAATAGCTTTAAAATCGAGTAATGATGCGTATGAGACTCTTAATTGTCGGACTTTTGTGCGTTAATTGGGTGAAAATCGGTGTGTGTATTTCGTAAGTTCTGAGGTATAAAGGTCTCTACCATAATCTCTGCTAGATACAGGTACCCACAATCTAGCTATTGGTCGGGACGGATTTCGGGTCAAATTGGCATACGCCCATCGGCGTATGCCTAGTTCGACACTACGCAACCGATTAAAGGATAAATTCAAGCATTCGACACCTCGTCGTCGATCGAGGATTTTCGCAAGATGGGAGACAGGCTAAAAAGTCAGCGGTATTGCATTTCTAGAAGGAGTTTCAAAGAGGCACGTCTATAGCGTTTTTTCGCGATATAGGGCTCAAGATGCTGGTATCTCTTTGCCTGGCCGTAGCGCGCCACCTAAGCTAAATAATTGCTATAAAGAGCAGATCCTCTAACTTATTACTCTCAATTCTTTTATCTCAAACCTATTTATTATTTAACTTTACTGCCCTCATATCTCTAAATTAACTCTATAGTAATACCTTATTAAGTAGAAAATTAGCTACTACTTTATAGCAACGCGCCTATATCTTGGTGAAGAGGCTGCTATATTGTGATATTACTCTACTTATAAGCACTAGAATAAAGATAGCGCTTTTTAGTATATTATTCTCTTCACTAATAAGTCTTCTATTAATAAGGGAGCTAGTTATTAAAGGGAGTGGGTTTTCTACTTAAAAGATATAATTTCGACTTCTTATTATAAATACTTACTACTAACTAGAGCTCTATAACTAGGCTTAATAGCTACTAAGAAGAAATATATTTAAGCCTATTATTAAAGCAGGCGGCAAAGCCAGATATTTTGGGGTGCTATTTAGTTTAGCGCAAGGAGTAACCTTATAGCTCTTTATAGCAATCTAGAGGCCGCCCGCAGCGGCATTACTGCCCAAGTCTATATTAAGATACTTGAGGAATATCTTCCAATTATTTGGGAACCTGGATACATATTTATGCAAGATAATACCTCGATCCATTCAGCAAAGATCACCACTTCTTTTCTGAGGGATAAAGGCTAACCCACACTAGATTAGCTACCCTATTCACTTGACCTCAACCCTATTGAGAATATATAGAAACTTCTTAAAGAAAGGATTATAAAGAAGTATCCTCATCTATCTACAGCTCCAAAGTCAGAAAAAACTCTTTGTGAGCTTGTGGATGCTGCGATCGACTTTTGGGAGGATATCCCTATATCTACGATCAACAGCCTCATCGACAGTATAGTCAACAGGATCCAGGCTGTTCTGGCTGCGCACGGCTGGTATACGAGTTACTGAATATATTAAATAATAAATATGCTACTTAAGGTAGTATTCATGCAATTTGACGCCTTTTGCCGGCTATTCGGCATAGTTGTGACTTTCGGCGTAATCCGGGTGGTTTTCCGTTGACCGAGAGCTTAAGATCGTTATTGCTCTCTGTAGTTAGAAGCGTCTGAGAGCCTCCTTTAGTAGTAGAAGCCTTACTAGATGCCTTATACTTAGTGAGATTAACTTAGTCCTAAGCCTGAAGGTATGCCTCGCGCTTGCTAATAAACTCCTGAATAATTAGAGTAGGCTTAAGAGCGTCTAAGGGCTTACTAGAGTTAGGTCTATTAGGGTTAATAAACTTCTAAATACCTTAAAACTGCGCGGAGGTATATAGGTTTAGATACTAGTGAGGCTAGTTAGCTAGGCTTTAGAGCTTTACCTCTATAGAGAAGGTAGATATAGCGAGAGTATTGTGGGGGTTTATAAAGTAGCGGGAGGTTAAAAAGGTGATATAGAAGATTAGTTAAGAGAGGTTATAAAGGTCTGGGAGAAAGCTGCTTACTCTTCCCTAGGCTTAGAGAGGTTGAAAGGGGTATTTATAAGTAGAAGAGCTAGGCTTATAACTGTCACGAGCCTGTAGGTAGGGGTGAAATTTGGGGAAAATGGGTATTACCGTTTTTTTTGACACCCCACTGTATGCATGCGAAGCTACTTTAGTGCTACTCGAAGTTTCACTGTTTCAGCGCAGACGTCGTCAAGTTACTGTAGGACTGAACCTACGCCTCCTTCGCCCTCAAGGATTTAACCCTGCGTCGTTACGTATAACTTGAGTCAGTTTGCTAGATGCAACATCACAACCACTTTCACGCTCCTCTATAAGTGCTCTTATACTCTTTCGGCAGTGCTTTAAGCGCCAGAAAAGTGCCTTTTGCAACCCATCTGACTCTCATCGTCATGAACTGTACCGTGTTTATATCGACGGTCTCAGCAGCCGTTGTTGCGCTGCTTCTACGGTGGTTAAACTTCCTTAGGAAGACGGCATTCATTCGACAGTCGTGGAGGCGGCTACCAGGGGCGCCGCGGTCCTTCTTCAGGGGAAACTTGGACAATTTAGCCCTTCTAGTAGCACAGGATAGACACCTAGGTAAGCCAACCCCGTTCCTTGGGTTGTGTTCTCAAACCCATCAGGGAGCA
The DNA here is from genome assembly GCA_037178605.1 of Colletotrichum euphorbiae. Taxonomy (NCBI): domain Eukaryota; kingdom Fungi; phylum Ascomycota; class Sordariomycetes; order Glomerellales; family Glomerellaceae; genus Colletotrichum; species Colletotrichum euphorbiae. Next base: position 106,717 of record JAXCEF010000126.1, read on the forward strand.
ATGCTGGCGACTGACTTTACGATGACTGCAGATTATGGGCTGTACGCCATCTGGAAGAGTCTTGGCAGACCGAAATGGTTTCTCGTCGACCTGTGGCCAAGTCAACTGCCTCTAATCTGCATCGCCGACCCAGAAATAGCGGAGCAGCTGACGAGAGCGACTGATGGCGAGCCGGAGTCGACACCAAAGATGGCAACGCCAGAGAGCTTGAAAACCTTGATCGGGGCAACTTCGGTTTCCACGGCCCAGGTGAGTGCGACACCTCGTTAAAAGTGAAGAGCAGTGGATGTCATTATCTGACCGAGCTGTTACAGGGCCGGGAATGGCGGCACGTACGCCAACGACTTAATCCATGTCAGGCCGCCTGAAGCACTAGCAACCTTAACGAGACCGAACGAGACCGAGTTGATAAACTAACATCTCTACACTCTCTAGTCTTTCGACCCAATGTCGTCCTCTCAAACCTCGCCCGAATTGTTGACCACACAGACCATTTTGTGGCCAGGCTGCTTGTGGCAGCTAGGGCCGATGTGGACGTGCCTCTGGGCGATTTCCTTGCTGACCTTGCGACCGATGTTATTGGAAGTTGTGTCGTCTCGTACGAGATGAGCTCTCAGACTTCGGTAGAAGGTGAGAAGGAGAAAGGCCCAAATGGTCTGTTGACTTGCTTGCGCGAGAGTGTGGCCCTTCAACCACACTTTTTCGGGTCTGGCTTGTCAGCGAATATTCGGCGCGTATTTGCCAAGCGTAAGCTGAAGTACTACCAGAGGTACGATAGTCGTGCATCATGATTACCCCCTCTCCACCAACACTATTCAAGCATGATACTAGATATACAGCTTCTGACCCATGTGTGAAAGGACCCTCGATACCAGAATCGCCTCCATTATCAAACAAGACACCAAGGCAGGCTTCGCCGCCAAGTTTATTGGATCAGATCCGTGGACCCCAGCCTTGATTCAACAGTGCGTCGACCAGTTCAAGACACTTATCTTGGCCGGTCAGGACACGACCGCCTGCGCGCTCCAGTGGTGTTTTTTCTACCTTTGGAAGCACCCGGAAGTGCTAAGGAAACTCCGACGCGAGCACGACAGCGTGCTCGGGGTAGAACTGGACAATGTTTCGGCCAGACTCTGTGGCGAACCGCAACTATTACAGAGGCTCCCGTACACCACTGCGGTGATAAAAGAGACGCTACGCCTCAGAGGCATATCCGGGACGACGCGCGAGCCCGCCAAAGATATTGTCATTGACGTCGACGGTGAGCAGGTGCTGGTTGAAGCAGGGGCGATTTTTTATGTCAACAACTTCCTCCTGATGAAAAGTCCTGAGGTGAGTTGAGCTTCTTGAGTGGGGGGCAGTGGAAGTCAAAGCGCCGAACAAGAGACTTACCACAGGCGAGTAGTACTGGGGCCTTGATGCCGAGGACTTTCGGCCTAGTCGCTTTCTTGGGGACAACGAGAACAATAACCATAGGGAGGCCGGCGGTGTGGAGCTGGGCCAGAGCTCAGGGCGTATGCGGCATATTGCTTATCGTCCATTCGAGCGCGGACCGCGGAACTGTATCGGGCAAGAGCTGGCTATGTTGGAGATGCGCGTTGTACTGGCGCTTACGGTCCGCCGCTTTGACTTTGTCAAGAAGGGCCTTGATGGTGTCCAAGAAGAAGAGGTGTATGATATTAGTCGTGTCGTGCACTCACCGGTTGACCGGATGAAGATGCGCTTCAAGGAAAGGTCCGACCAGTCCAATGCAGACTGATTACGAGACATAACTTGGTACCGCTCTTCGCTAACCCCCGTCCATGTCTATAGTGGGTTTAGTGTCAAAACAGCATGGCCCCAGATATTTAAGTATTCCGGTAGCGTAAAACCCTGGTTTCATGCATGACGCGCCCCATCGGTTCTGACATTTCGCAGTGAGTTCGGAATAACCTCAATGACCTAAGTCAGAGTTCATGAAAGACAAAAGTAAAGACAAACATGACAAAACTTTGTCACCTTCGTATCCGAAAGAAAACAGGGTCTAGGGACAACGCCCAAGGTTTCCTGCAACTCTAATTTAGTCTTAAGTGTCCCCTACCTCCCTATTGCCACTCATTTATTTTACGCATTTCCTTTACGCAAATCCAGGCTGACAGTAGACACCTTAGACGTTATATTTACTCAACGCTCCAAAACCTACTCACGAGAAGTACACTTCTTTCAAAGGATTCATTTCAAGTTATTGTTGCCATTAATATGTCCAGAACAGCTGTCATCCCACCCCAACGACCTAACCAGTCAGCTATAGACTTGGAAGCCAACCCTGAAGACATCAACTTCTGGTCAAGTTACCTCGTTCCACGGTTTCATACGTATCTATCAGAAGCTGGTTCTTATACGGCCGGACAACAGGCGGCCCATCTTTCCTGTCTCCGCGCTGCGGTGGCAGCACTGGGCCCCAAACACCCTCACCCATACGTCAAGTCGGCCTTGACGAGCAACGGTGCCCCAATCGAATTTTCCTTCAACCTGTCGGAAGATCGACTACCATTGGCCCGGTTCTACATTGAGCCCCTCGGTCCCAGGACGGGGACGGATGAAGACCTGTTTGGCGACTCATGGACTCACCCCAGCTTCTCATGTTTGGTCGCCCAAATGACTTCGGTGGACACACGCTGGTATGAACACTTCAGCCAAGCCTTCCGCCTCAAGGACCAGAAGGAAATCGACACAGCCAAAGCCCAAAGCCGTCCGGGAACCTGGATCCCCAAGGTGTTTCTGGGGGTCGACTTTGTACGCGCAGACAGGATGCTGAAGTGCAGCTTCTGTCCACTCCTCAAGCTCTTGGGGGCCGGGGCTACGTGGGATCATCTCGCCGACCACAACAAAGTCGTACTTGATGTGGTTCGTGAATTGCCAGACTGTGGAGCGAACATGGGTGCAGCACTGGATATCCTGGGGCAGTACCTTCTCCAAGACCAAGCAAGCAGCGTGGGCGCTCATGATGACGGTGTCGATGGTCGCAAGGACACGAGCTCTATGTGCCGAGCCTGCACCAAAGCGAACAGATCGAAGCCATTTTTCAACCTAGTGAGCGTGGACTGCGACGACCCAAGCAACGGCAAGGGACGGGTGAAACTTTACGCGCGAATCAATTGCAACTCCTTCGCCTGCACCCGTGACGCTATTACTTTGGGCGGCCGGCTGACCGATGAGATGACACTGGAGGGCCTGCGACGGCTGCAGTCAATCTGGCACCTCCTCCTTAACGACCCGGCGTGCAAGAACGATACGGACTACTCCCGGCCCGTGGCCGTGGAGTCGGTTCGCCAAGGCGTCGACATCAACTGGGAGATCTCGGACCAGCTATCAGTGCCCCAGCCCAAGGTCTACGTGCCAGTTTCTATATTCCACGCCAACGACCTTGAAGTCAATCGCAATCTGTCCAGCGCATTCAGGAAGCTAAATTGGCACGATTGGGCAAATGGCCGCTATGAAAAGATGCTTCGTCGAGTATTGTATGCCCTCAATTCCTTCAACCTTCCATCCCCGTCGATCCGCATTCAAGTTAACACAACATACAGTCCGGAGGCCGATTTCGCAACGTCCCATATCAATACTTGGATCTCCTTTTGCTACTACCAGGGGCGCGGCTCCTACATGACCATGTATCACAGTCCACCATTGTGAAGGCAGGTGCGTACCGGTGATCGGGATCCATGGTGGTTACTGTGTGTAAATTTGCCAGCACTCGTTCCATGGCTCCCGGTCGAGGCGGAGGACAAGAAAATGATAGAGAACAGCCCAGTGGATCAAGGTTCTATTCATGATTATACGACATAGAAAACACATCAGAAATCTCATAACACTATCACATATGAAGACGTTATAGAGCTGAATTACCACGGTTCTTGAGTTACTTTGCTCACCCTCCTTATTATAGGCAGGAATACCGCACAGTGGAGAAGTTAGTCTCTTAGGTAAATATAAGCTTAAATATTTACCTCTAGCCCCACTTTCCTTAAATAAGAGAGCTAAAGGGCTTATAATAAGCTACTTAATATCTCTCTACTAAACTAAGCCTCTTTTAGGCTTCTTTAAGCTTCTCTAAGCTTTCCTATGCTTACTTAGATTCTTTGAGCTTCTCTATATACTTATCTACTTAATTACTAATTATATATCTTTGTTACGGTCAGCTATCCGACAGTAGGGTTCTGCTAACAGAAGCTGAGGGATGACTCTAGGTGAACAGTATAGTCTTGCTAGGCTGTGTTGCTGAATGAATCTTAGGGTTCAAGGAGTACAGTAATCAGTTATAGTCCTCACAAGGGGGTTGCAGTATAAAATAAAGCTAAGAGTATCTATTAGAGTAATCACGAAGTTAATTACTGAAGATCTATTGTCACGAGCCTGCAGGTAGGGGTAAGGGCGAGTTGTAGAAGGCAACTGTCTTATTCAGAGATAGTTGCGCGCGAAGCGCAGTAAAATAGGCAGCAGGGTGGCTTACGTAAGCGTGTAGCCACACTGCACGCCACCACAGCCACGCAGGGCTGCGGCGGAGCCACGCAGGGCTGCCAGTACTGTAGTGCCGCATCGCGACAACTATAGAAGTCTCTCCTTAGGGAGGCCCAGGTCTATACTATATATAAGTCCTAAATTAATTCTCTTATCCTTATTACTAATTACATATTAGGTATTAGTAATTGCTTAGTAATTATGAGTAAGCGCTTAGCTACTCTCACTAAGCGCTTAGTAATCTATATTATATACTTAGTCTTATCTTATTATTACGTAACTTATACTATAGTTCTTCTGTTATAAGTAAGTCCCTATTATTCCTATAATCCTATAGTACTAATATCCTATCCTAGCCGCCTAACGCCCAAGTAGGTTAGTTAACTATTATTCTTGCATAACGGGTTGTAATATGAGGTCTCTTCTCTAAAGGTCTTATCCTCAAGACCTAATATAAGTAGGTTATTAGTCCTAGGTTTGGGATCCATTAATTATGCGTCCTGATTTTACCTATAATACTAATACTATATTAGGTCGCGTTACTGAAAATCCTATAATCTCCACGCTTCATCATTACTATTATTCTCTTAATATTATAGAGAATAGTTTTAAAGTTATATCTTACTATTATTATTACTCTAAGGGCTTATATTATAAAATGTTACCTAGGTCCTTAGTTTATAGAGAGTATATCGCTATTAGCAGCACTTATCATTTATATAATACTTCTAATAATATAATCTACTAATATTTATAATATCTTTTCTAGTTATTCTATTACTAACTTATTTTATAGTAGAATACCTAATAGTTAAATCTCAGCATCTAGATAATAAGGAGGAGGAAACTAAGGAATTAGTTTAAAAAAGAATAGAAGCGCTATAGAAGGCGCAGGCTGAAGTAAATAAGGCGCTTGCGAAGCTAGATTATATTTATAAGGCTAAGAGGATAGTTTTTAAGAAGGGTTATAAAGAAACTTCTATAGTAGCTAGGGAGAATAAAGTATTAGAGAGCCCTTCTGCTAAGTCTTCTTTAGTCTATAAAGCGCAATTAATAGGCGGTTTTAGTATAGTAGATTTAGATATAGCCTTAGGGGATTAGAATCCTAGTACCCCAAACTTTTTATTAGGTAAGGTATCTTAGTTTACTAGTATCCCTAGTTATATAAATAGGTTAGAGTCTTATAGTTAGTCTTATTATAGTAGTCTAAGTATTAGTTAGAGTTAAATAAATTAGGCTTTATTTTATATATTCCCTTAGGTGTAGGGACTATTTATAGTTTATTTATTATTTGCTGTTCCTAATATATGCGGAGTTATTCTTGCGCGTGCTTGAGATTTGCAGTTAGTACCTATATATTATCCTCATATCTATACCCTTTCTATTTAATAAGGTAACAGGTTTTATTCTTATCTTTAATATAGTTAAAAGTTTATTTGATTTTATATTCTGGTTTATTTAATTCTACAATAATAAGGTTATTCATTTATAATTCTTATAGTACTAGTTTAAGAAGTAAAATGTCAAAAATTAAATAGTACTTTATAGTATCTAGTAGTAAGAGTTTATAGCTAATATGTAATAGCTTTTTATTAATTTAAAATAATCTAAGTTTTTTATAGTCTAATTTATTGCTTAGTTGTTTGGTTTTAGTATTTTATTAGGTGAGGTAAATACTATCTCCCTTCTTTAGAGTTGTCCCTTAACTCTTTTCTTATTAGCGTATTTACATATACGTTTGCGTATAAATTTAAGGTCTTTAGGAAGTTCTTACTGGAGGTTTCGAATTTTTTTAATATCTACTATAGCCTTAAGTGCTACTAAGCCTTATAGTAGTTCTCTATATATAGTGGGGTTAAATCTATAGTTAAGATAGAATAGTAATTCTTTTATACTTTCTCCTACTACGCTATTATAGGCGAATTAGGCTATTAGTAGTAGCAATACCTAATTATCTTATTTATAATTAATATAATAGCATAAGTAGATCTTAAGGATTTAGTTAATTTATTTAGTCTATTACAGCCGGGCAGCAAACAGATTAGCTATTTTATTTTCTTTTAATTAGCACTCTAATCCCCATATAAATAGGGGCTATCCTTCTTCCCATTATCTTCTTATTATTCAACTTTTCACCTTCTTTTTCCATAGATATCTTCCTTCACATACGCGCACTATAATTATATCTTATTATTCTATTCTATTCTAAGGGTGTTATATCACTTCAACAAGGCATATTATCTAATTCCGCGATATTCCAGGGATATCTTATTACCTAAGGGGGCTCTAATTAGGAGTCCCTTAGCTCTGCATGAGTTTCCCTCACTCTGAGGACTATTTAGTAGTAAGTCGCCCTTACTAGCATAGTACTAAGGGCGCGCGACTCTATTCAGGGGTTTTATATTAGTTTTAGTAGCTGTTCTTAGCTGCCTGCTTATATATATCCTCTGCGTTATTCTAATAGTGCCTTATGGGTGAATTAAAAACCTAATCTCCTTATTATATAAGGTAGTGCCTTATATAGACCCTCTGTGGTCTATTTAGATAATACTTAATGAGACTAATAATCCCGCGCAGACTCTTAATAGTCTATTTAGATAATACTTAAGAATAATAAAGACTAATAATCCCGCGCAAACTAGATCTGTGTAGGCATTATAAATACCCCCAACTTTTAACTATAAACTTTTAGCAACTTTCAAGCGCAACTTTCAGTAACTTTTAGCGCGAGCAAGAGCTAGTTAGGGCGCAATAGAGGAGAAGCAGAGCGCAGCAAGGTTTCCCTTAATTAGGGACTTCCTTTTGATTATGCTTCCTCTAGCGCTAGCAGATTAGACAGCGCACTAACTTCAGGTCGAGCGGGCCTATCTTTCTAGAAGAGGAAGCTGCTCAGGAAGATTCAGCAGCTATAATTTTATTTTTCTCTTTCTTTTTCTTTTTCTTTTGCTTTACTGCCTATTACGGGCCGGGCTGCGCCCGCCTCCAAGCCACTAGGGCTACGCCACTTCAGTCGTAGCAAGCACGCGAGAGGCCCTGCGGACCCGCCGCATATAACTACACAAAAACTACCTAAGCGCCACATAAGCCTGCAGACTTAGACCTTCCTTCCTTAGTATAGATTACTTCTAATTAACAGCACCCCTTCATTAAATAAACCCGGGCTACACCCTTCATATATCTATACTTACCGTATCATCCTAGCGCCTCACTAATTATACCACGCAATAGAAGGCAAAGGATTAGCAGCCGCCCACCCAGAGCGGGCAGCTACCCCACTAGAGCAGGCAGCACCCGCAATAAGCTTAGAAGCAGTCCTCGCCAATATACAGAACATAATAGCGAGGCTTAAGCAGCGCATACAAGCTATAGAGGGCGGCGCCTAAGCACCTACCTCCGCACCTAGCGCAGAGGGCATAACCGCCGCCGCTCTGGAGCTCATAGCTGCAGCTAAGCCTATAACTTTTACTAGAAGCCCCTCCCCAACCCCCCAAAGTATTTAGGCTACTATAAAGAGTACCCTATATAGAGCACGCAGATATATAATAAGCTCACACTAAATAGGCGGTTTTTAAGACCCTCTATAAGATATTCTACTATATCTATTTATATCTAGGCAATACTTTATAAAAAGTTATATAGACCTTTTATAATATAGGTGAACTAAACTATATATATAACTTAGATGATTTATATACTACCTTAACTACTTATACCTTAATACTAATATCACGTAGCGCGTAATAGCCTAGTTATCTAACCTCTATATAAGGCGGAGCGAGACTTTTACTGCTTTCCTCCCGCAATTTAAACGCATGCTAGCGCAGGCTAGAGGAGCGGACTAAGTAGATAGTATATAGATTAACTTCTTCTAAAAGTCCCTCTTATATAACTTTACTAACTAACTAATTACTAAAAATACCCCCATAATATATACCTAATACGTTATAGTTTTCTAAGATATTACCTAGAAGCTAGAGGACTTTAACTGCGCAAAAGCTATTACCTATAAGGCTTAACCTCACGCAGCCCCTATACAAGTTAATAGCAATAGAGATACTTATATAATAGGGTTAGTATAAGCTATAAAGGAGTTAAAGAGCATAAAGAACCCCATAGGGTCTAAAGAGCATTATTACTACTATAGGTATAATAAAATCAGCTATATCTAGAGGAACTGCCTCTATTAGAAGGCTAGCAGCGCCCGCGCCGCAAGAGCAAGCAATGATAAGGACAACGCGCATATAAGTAATACTACAGAGGAGTTAGCTAATAATAACTTAAGAAAAGATTAACTCTGTTGCAAAATTAGGCAGTAGAGTATAAAGAGGAAGAGCAGATAGGCTGAGAAACTTTTAGAGCAAAATATAGTATAAGCAGACCTTCTGCAACTCTTGCATTTAGAATTAATAAAGATCGCCCTACTTAAGCCCTTATAGACTATAGCTATAATATTTATGCCCTCATAGACTATAAGTTTGTCTATTAACTCTAATTACTATATATTAACTATTAGAAGTATTATCTATATAGCTTTATAGATAATATAAAGTACATTACTACTAAAAGTATAATAATATATAAAATTGAAATAAGTAAATATATATAGCAGATCTATATATATATAGTCTACAGCCTTAATGCGGACCTATTCCTTAGAAAACCCTAAATAAAGTATAACTATATTATCTATTTTATAGCTAAGTAGTATATCATTTATAGTAAAGCGTAGGTGAATATTCTATTATTTATTTAAGAAGAATTAGCCCGTATTTATGAAATTAGAGAGGCTTAGTTCCTTAATACTGCCTCCTTTAGGGCGGTATACTACTAGGTAGCTATAGGTTAGTTATTAAGGTTGCTACTAGAGGTAGTATCTATTATTTAGTTAATAAGTATAGTAGATATTAATAAAGCCCTATAAGTAAAAGAGCTATCTACTAATATTGCTATAAAGCTCCCTGCTTATCTCGCGGAGTTTATAGACCTATTTAAACTATCTAAGGCGCACCTACTGCTGCCTTTATAGCTTAGTATTAACTATAAAATACTGCTAGAGCGTAATGCAAGCGAGTAAGAAGCGGCGCTACTATAGCGCCCGCTATATAGTATATCTCAAGAGGAACCATTAGTCCTCTAGAAGATACTTATTAACCTAGTAGATAAGGGATTTATTCAAGCAAGTAGCTTACCTATAGGCGCGCTAGTACTATTTATATAGAAGCCGGGCGGTAGCATCTATTTTTATTGGAACTACCGCGCGCTGAACGCGATTATGAAGAAGGACTGCTACCTGCTGCTACTAATTATAGAAACCCTCTAATAGGTTAGTGTGGCAGAATAGTAAACTAAGCTTAATGTTATTGCAGCCTTCTATAAGATCTGCGTAAAGGATGAGGATATCCTAAAAACCGCCTTCTAAATGCAGTATAAGCTATTTAAATAGCTTGTATATCTATTTAAGCTTACTAGAGCCCCTATAACCTTTTAGTAATATATTAATAAGATGCTCTAGGAGTTCCTTAATAACTTTATAACTATATATATTAATAATATTCTTATTTATTCAAGTAGCTTAAAGGCAGACTATAAAGTAAAAATAAAATAAGTGCTCTAATAGCTAAAGGAGGCAGGCTTAAACCTAGACTTAGCAAAGTCTAAATCTTTAGTTAAGACTATTAAATATATCAGTTTTATTCTAAAAGCAGGCGAGGGTATTAAGTCCTAGTTAGTATAACCCCTCATTAATATGCTAAAAGGGCTTGAGGAGGCTAGGTTAGGCCCTAAGTTGAGATTCGCAGGCCTATCCTTACTATCCTTAGAGACTAGTTTATTTAAAGCTTGAGATTATATCTTACTAATTAAAGGGCCTAGAAACTATTCTTTAAGCTACTTTCATTTACTAAAAGAGAACTTAGTATCTAGGTTGCTGTAATAAGAGGTAGATATATCGTTAATAGCTTTGTAAATACTATATTAATTATATTTAAGTGTTATGAAGTAATTATTTATTAAATCTCCATGAGATATTACTAAGTAGATAGATTAGTATAACTTCCTAATATCTTTAAAGGTAAAGGGAGTAATAATAGGTCTTCTAAATAATAAAATAAAAAGTAATAAGAAAGAAAAGCGATATAAATAAATATAGAAAGGCTTTATAGCCTTAGTTTTACTACCTTAGTGGTGATTTCACTCTAAGTCTTAATATTTAAATTAGGAAAGTCTCTCCTAGTGAGGCTCCTATATTAAAATCTTATAGCTTACTATATTAAAATACTTTATATATTAGTATACTTACTCTTAGTACTCTAGGCTATATTAAAATAGGTTTATTAGTATTCTTTTACTAATCTAATTAATCTCGCTTTACGTATTAGCTTAATAAAACTACTATTTCTCCTCTATTAGTTTTATCTATAGCTTTTTAGCTATCTTAGCTATAATAAACTAATTAAAAAGACTAATAGTATATAAAGGTATTTAAGAAAGGGAGAGGAATATAAGAGAGAAAAACAAAATAGTTAGTTCTAGCTGAAATACTAAAAGAAGGGAGGATTTTAGGGTCTTTGTGATTCCTTTTAACTTTTTAAAATACGCTTAGCTATAGTATTCCCTCTATAGGCTAATAGGTCTGCGAATTGCCTATTCTCCTCTATTTAGCTCTTATTTATATATTATATTATTATTTCTTTATTTCTTTATAGTAGTTAGTGTTGGTCTCATAAAGACTGGATCTAGAAGGTAGGGGGGGATAAACGTAGTATTTAAAGTGTGGTGATGATCTAAAAGAAGGTATCTAGAAGGGTGGCTAGCGAAGGCGAGGAACGATATAGTAGACTGATGAGGTGGGTCACGTGACTGAGGTTACATAACTACTATGGTCGACGTTCCTGCCCGCTGGGCCACGGGCCCAATACTTGGGTCGGGTCCGGCTGGGCGAATATCCCAATACTGGCAGTTTTTCTTTTATGCTAGGATTTGCTTATTATGCCTATCTAAATACACGAATTGAATAACTTGTTTTGAGGCTATTTTTAGCCTCAAATTGAATTGAAAAGATAGCTATATTTGGCTATACCTATATCCTCTAAATAGCGACGATTTGGCCTGAATAGCCATAAATCCTATTCCTCTAAAATGGCAGTAACTGCCTATTTATTACTCTGTTTCTTCTATTATCCGGGTTACCTACCCCTCTATTTAAATTATTAGTTTATTCCTATTAATTAGCTGGCGTAAGGCGCTATTTGGTGATGCTTTTGTGAATATATCGGCGGGGTTATTTTCGCTATTTACTTAATGAATTTTAGTGAGCTCGCGATGTCTATATAACTGATATAGGGCTATAATATCTATTATAAGTTGTTTTTTCTTTGTGGTGCTAAGCTTTATTAAATACTTATATAAAGAGTATGAGTTAGTATATATAATAGTGGGGATGGGGTTAGTAGTGCCTAGCTTAGTAGTGACCTGATGAAGGGTTGAAGTGATTGCGAAGGCTAAGTTAGTACTAGCGACTATAGCGTAGATTTTGGAGGCTAATATGCTGCGGGTGATATACTTGTACTTGGTTGAACTATAATAGATAATATTGCTGTAAATTATGAATGTGGTATTATTTATTGTTGTTTTATTAGCTAATATAATAATATAACCTAACTGTGAAGTAAGGTCCTTATTATCTGCAAAAGAGCTATCTACGAATATAAAGAGTTTTGTAGTGGGTAGGGATAGCGTAATAAAGGTTAGGCTGCGATTGAGGTTATTGCTAAGCTATTTGAGGCGCTTGTTGAGGGTGGCAATATCCTCCTTATTGGGGTCCTAGCGTTAGGCGGCTGTGGATAGGTTGAAATAAGCCTCTAGCTGGCAAATAGAGGCGATATATGCCCCTCGGGCGCGCTGCTTGATATACTTCTGCTTGGCTGATATCTTATTGATATTCTTAGGCACTAACTTAATCTTGGTCTGTTGGTCTCACAAAGACTGGTACCAGAAGGTAGGAGATAAAATAGAACTTGAAAACAGGGTGATAATATTGATGATGTCTAAGGAAAGAAGGTATCTAGAAGGGTGGCCAGCGAAAGGAGGAACGATATAGTAGACTGATGAGGTTGGTTACGTGACTGAGGTCACGTGACTACCACGTCAGGTGACTGAGGTTATATGACTACTATGGTTGATGTTCCTGCCCGCTGGGCTACGGGCCCGATACTTGGGTTGGGTCCGGATGGGCGAATATCCTAATACTAGCAGTTTTTCTTTTATGCTAGGATTTGCCTATTACGCTAATCCAAATATATGAATTGAATAACTTGGTTTTGAGGCTATTATTAGCCTCAAATTGAATTGAAAAGATAGCGATATTTAGCTATATCTAAATCCTCTAAATAGCTATAATTTAGCTTAAACGATTTAGCGCAAATAGCTATAAATCCTATTCCTCTAAAATAGTAGTAACTGCCTATAATTATTACTCTGTTCCTTCTGCTATTTAGGTTACTTATCCTTCTATTTAAATTGTTAGCTTGTTTCTATTAATTAGCTGGCGTAGAGCGCTATTTGGTGATGCCTTCGTGAACGCGTTAGCGGGGTTATCTTCGCTATTCACCTAGCAGATCTCTAAAAGCTTGCGACGCTTATATAATTAATATAGAGCCATAATATCGATTATAAGTTGCTTCTCCTTTATAGTGCTAAGTTTTACTAAATACTTATATAGAGAGTATAAGTTAGTATATATTACTATGGGGACAGAGTTAGTGATACCTAGCTTAGTAGTAACTTAGTGGAGAGTTAATGCGATTGCAAAAGCTAAGTCGGCACTAGCAACTATAGCGTAGATTTCAGAGGCTAATATACTGCGGGTGATATGCTTGCACTTAGTTGAACTATAATAGATAATATTGCTATAAATCGTGAAAGTAGTATTATTTATTATTATTTTGTTAGCTAATATAATAATATAGCCTAATTGTGAAGTAAGGTTCTTATTATTTATAAAAGAGCTATCTATAAATATAAAGAGTTTTATAGTTAGTAGGGATAGCGTAATGAAGGTTAGGCTGCAATTGAGGCTATTACTAAGCTATTTGAGGCGCTTATTGAGGGTGGCGATATCCTTATTATTGGGGTCCTGGCGTTAGGCGGCTGTGGATAGGTTGAAGTAAGCCTCTAGCTAGTAAATTGAGGCGATATATGCCCCTCAGGCGCGCTGCTTGATGTACTTCTGCTTAGCTAATATCTTATTGACGTTCTTAGGCACTAACTTGATCTTAGTCCCTTAGCCCTTCTGCTAAAGGATAATAGCTCTATTAGTAGTTAAGGAGATAGTTCTACTATTAAAGGTAATAGGGGTTTAAATAGTTAGATTTTCCTTAGGTTTAGCTATAAATTTAGCCTTCTGGAGCTCTTCTTCTTTAATAGCGGAAAAGGCTGCTATATTAAGGCTAATTATATTATCCGTCTGTATCCTAATGATTGGAAAATGAGGGCTTAAGTTATTAGTAATGAGAAGGCAGGGGTTAAATATAGAGCTAGTTATCTATAACTTCTAGTAATAGTAGGCATTATAGGTGGCTTATTAATAGGTGCTAGCTTTAGCAATACTATATAGCGGTTTAATAACTTTTATAATAATGCTAGGGGGGTATTAATTGCGAATTTAATTAGGAAGGTAGGTATAGATATTGTAGTTAAGGGTTGTTTATAACTGAATGTACGCCTGAGTGATATCCCTAATCTAAATTGAATAACTAACTATTAGGGCTAAGAGAAGGGGTAATAGCAAGCAGAAGATAGATACTATAGCGCTGAATTATTAGCGACTAGGTTAAAATCCTATACTTATTAGTATTATTTATGCTATAAATAATAAGGTGAGATTTCTTAAAGGGGGTTGTTATCTTATTCTTGATTTTATTAACCATATAGGACCTAAAGAGGCGCCTATATTACTTAGTTAGGTTGAAGATTTTAAAGCAAAAGACTTCTCGCTTAAGAAGGGCATTAATCTCCTTTTTATAGGACTTTTAGAAGGGGGGACTATTAGCAATAAGTTTACCCAACTTGTGGAGGGCTAGAGAGAGCTCCTAATCTGCTTTTTCTTTAGTAGAGATAAATACCGTGGGGTTAATAATCTCCTGCTTAAATATGCCTAAAAATGCAAAATTGGCAGTAATTAGGCTTTTTTGGGGTCTTTCTTAATGCTGGGGCGGAGGGGCGGGGTTAGGGGTAGATATATTAGGGTCTTCTTTAGGGTTGGGGTTAATATGGAAGGGTTTGATAGTAGTGGAGGGGAAGTCTCAGGCACTATGGGGCAGTTAGATAGTAACTGTTTTGCCTGAAATAGTGATTAGGTGAAATGGGCCCTGCTATCTATCTTTTTTATGATATACTCTTATAAGTGACTGTAGCGGTAGTTAGATGACTTTGTTAGTACTGGGCCTATTGCGGGCGCCTAGCGCGTTGGCGACCTTGCGTTTAGTGTGTTCTTTTCGCAATTTGTCTATAGTGGTGGTAATGGCTTTGGTGCGGGCTGTAATATCTAGCGAAGGGGTTGAATTGTAGCTAATATGTGGGTAGGCTCTGAAGACTAAAAGCGTGGGGATGAGGCTATTGGGGCTTATAGTGTTGTTGATAGCCTTGATGGCTATTTGAAGGGCTAGGTTGGGCTTAGCGTGGGGAAGTTCTTGCTGAATGATGGTGTAGGCGCGTTGAAGAGGGCTATGATATTGCTCTGTTTTGCTGATTCTGTGGTGGGCTTTAATAGGTATAACTTTAACTGTAATAGCTATGGATTTGGTATTGTTTTTGAATATTTTGGTGGCGAAGTTTAATCTAGCGTTAGTAATAATGTGATTAGGGGGTCTTTGGTAGATGTAAATCTAGTAAAGAGAAAGGGTCTCCTAGGTTGTTTTGGCGGATAGATTAGGTAGAAAGTGAGTAGTATTGAACCTAGTAGTAGTATTGATGACGTGTAAGGTGGCTTTGCTCTTGAGATATATGATATTGCAGATGATTTTATAGTTAAAATAGTAGTTATCTTTGAGCGAAAATTTGAATCTCTGAGGGCTCTAGCGTTTAATTAATAGCGTTTATAGACCTTAGTTAACTGCTTAATAGCTGCTGTTTGAATGGGGTGATGGCTAGTATGGCTTAAAAGGGCTGCTAACATAGTGATGGAGGGATAGCTAAAATGGCGATAGAGATGTTGGAGTTTGGTATTGGTTAGGTAGTGGGTTTGGGCAAAGGCTTCCTCTTTGTTAAGTAATAGCTAAGTGTGGCTCTATTTGTGTACGACTGGGGCAGTGATATTGCCTTGAAATAGATAATTGCGAAGGTTATTGAAATAGATGCTTATTTGATCTATATCGCTTAAATATAATAGAAAAGGGGTATTTACTAGTATGATATGAAATACTATACTGCTAAATATAGTATTGACTATAATAGTGCTAAAAGAGTCTTTAAATAGGCTATCTCTAAAGCGCACTCTCGCTTAGCTAGTATTTGCTATATTAACTGAAATAGGTTGAATATGCTGTAAAGCAACGACTTGCTGTTAGCTAGTAGTGGATATACTAGCTGCGCCTGAATCTAGTATAATACCCTGGAAAACTTCCTTAGAGTATCTGCTATTAAGTATAAATAGGTAGTAAGGGGTAGTACTAGAAGTGCTAGGGAGGGCTAGCTAGGTAGAAGATAGAGTGGAATAAAGTGCTGAGTTAGTAGTAGGGTTAATACCTATAACTATATAGAAAGTAGCTTGATTTAGTAGCTATTTAACTAATTTGTTGCTATTAATAGTAAAGGAGGTCTTAGTGATAAAAGTAGTGAATTTTTGGGATGGGGAAGAAGGGTTTAAGGGGTCTAAATCCTGGGGATCCTGCTGGAAGAAGTGCTTAACCTTGGTGTTGGTGTTGTTATTAGGTTTGTTATTACTCTCGAACTGGAGGAGGAAGGCGATGAAGTTATTTTTGGTGATGTTTTGTGAGTGCTTAGCGTATTTATTCTTGAAGATGTTGTATTCCTTGTCTCTTTCTTCTTTTGAGTGCTTCTATGAGCGATACTCAGGCTTATGATAAATCTAGTATCTTTGACCTCAGTAGCGGCTGAATGACTTGGGATGAAATTGTTAATAGTTTTGGTAGTATCTGCTGCTGCTATTATTCTTGTGAAAGTTGCTTCGACTGCTGTTTTAGAAGCGTTGATTGGTATAAATGGCGTTAGTTTTAATAGGTGTAGTTATGGCGTCCTTATGTACTTCGTCTGAGGTGAATTAGGTAGTGAGGCTTTGATTTATATGAGAGGCTGTACTGATAGTAGAATGAAGGGAATTGTATAAGTCTTGGAGATTTGAAGGGCGCTGATATAGCGTAAGTTTGTACTCTCGAACTCCTTGGCAGGCGCTCTGAATCTTGCGATAAAGTGGCCTATTACTATTATATTCCTTGCTAAGAGCTAGTTTGATAGTAGATAGGGTCTTAAATAGGATTTTGAGGTTTTTAGTAATAGATTTATTGGGGTTCTTATATATAAGGTTAGGTAATATAGTATTATTCTAAAGGTTCTCATTAGTGATATGGAATTCCTCGGGTTTAAAATACTTCTTTATCTAGGTAACTATCTTATAATAGAGGGGCTAGGGGAAAACAGGGACAATATGCTGAAAATAGTACTCTTGAGTATCTCCCTTTAGTATAAGGGAAAAAGCTTTAGCATACTATTATATATTAATACTAGCTTTAGCGTAATAATCCTTGAAAACTAGTAACTAGGACTCTAAAACGTCTAACTTGCTGCTACTATACTTAAGGTTATTATTATTATAGAACTTAGTGAGACTCTTAAGTTCGCGTGAGGTGGGGGTATTATTAGAAAGGGGTAAGGGCTAGTGGGGTGGGGTTAGTAGTTGCGTGGAGGAGGGTTCTAATTAGTCGATTTGCTAAAATCAGGGTTAAAAATATCTCGGGCATTATTTTTATAGTTCTGAATAGGCAAAAATAATGGCGGATAGCTACGCTGAATAGGCTGGGAAGAAGATAATTAGGTAAGGGGCTATTATGTGGGTGAAACAGGCTTGACTGAGGGCTTTTAAGCAGGGGTAGTAGTAGGGGTAGTGGGTTTGATAGTATGAAAGGTGAGCTTAAGTGGCTGGGTTAAGTTGTTATAGAAGTCCTAATTATACTTATATCTCGTGATGAGGGTGGGAAAGAGCGATTTAATGGAGTTGAAGTCCTCATTAGTCTATAGGTGGTATTTGGTCTCTTTGGTGATGGTAGCGAGGTTATTCTTGATCTGGCGATGCTTGGGTGGGATAAAGACTCTGTTGAGGATGAGAACCTTTTGGAGGGCCTTGGTGGTGATGGGGTTTATGTATTTGAAAATCTTGATGATATCTTGGAAGTCTTTGCTGTACTTAGCTTATAACTGGCGACCTTGAAGTCCTAATTTGAGGTATTGGCTAGTATAATAGGCGGCGTAGCTGGCGATTTTGGCAGGGTCTTGCTCCTTGGGGTTGAAGTCTCTAATGTTGCTATAGGTGTCTGGGTTCATGGTATCTGCGAAGTCCTGGGGGACTGGAATAGTGGATTGATGTCGAGGGGTAGGGCTCTTGGGTTGTTGAGGGGAAGGTGCAGTAGGGGAAGGGGTAGGGGAGGTATTGTCGTCTATTATAGGATAAGACCACGTTTAGAAGTTGGGGTAAGAGGGTTTATAGGCTGATATTAGCGTCTTATATATAGGTTGTTTACCCTAAGCTGTAGCTTTGGGGCTGTAATCTATATGTTAGATAACTTGTGGATACTGTTACTAATCTTCTTCTTACTGATGGACCTTCCTATAGTCTTCCTAAGTAGGGCTTTCTGAAGAGGGCACCTGAAGAGGTTTCCTTCCTGAATAGGACGTCCTGAAAAGGGAATTGTTGAGAGTCTTGAGGGGTTTGTTAAAGGTCTTAATTGAGAAGTAGTCTTTTAGAAGAAGGGATTTAATAGATATAAGAAGGGGATCGTGATAGAACAATTCGAGCAGTCTTCTAAAGAAGATTTAGCTTAGCTGTTTCACTAGGGAAAAATAGGTGCTATTAATAAGTTGATTAATAGTACTACTAGATCTTTGCTACTAGTGAGGTATTGTTTCCCCAAAGGTACTGATATCCCGCTGAAACCTAAATTTGGTTGATATGATAATAAGAGTGTGATGTGGGAAGGATTAATAAGATTCGGCAGGCTGGTAGGCTGATAACGCCTCGAACACGGGTTGACTACCCTAGGCCGCGGCTTTGGGGCGTAGTCCGTTCGTTAGGCGAATTACTGCTGATGGACTTACTGCCTGGTCTTCTGAAAGGGTAGGGAGGGGGGGGGGGGGCTGTTGTTGTTGTTGTTGTTGTTGTTGTTAAATGGGCTGAAAAAGATATGGTTCAAAGAGATAGCTAAAAGAGGGCTTAAAAAGAGCCTTTTGCGCGTGTTAAAACAAACAAACCCAATAGGGCAAAACGAAGGGGGAGGGGGGGGGGGGTTGGTTGTGGCTAAATAGCTCAAAAGAGGGCTTAAAAGAGGCCTTTTGAGTGTGGTAAAATAAATAAATCTGATATGAGGCTGAAATAGCTTGTTTTATGCGGGCGGTTGGGGCTCACTGTGGTTTTGGAAGGCGCGTTTGTAGCGGCAAATTGGCGTAGCTGCTGCGATATTGATATGGTTGCTGAAATAGCGGGCAAAATAGCTGAAATAGCGGGCGGGTAGTAATGTTGAAAGTCTCTCTTTGTGGGCTTGGGGCTTACTGCTTGTTGTTGTATCTAGAGGGTTTAAAGAGGTTGATTTTGATAGTAAAAGAAGGGTGAAGAAGGGAGGTTTTTGAGGTGGGTGGTGGAGGTAGTGAAGGTAGGAAGGTTGGCGAAGTGGTGGGTGGCGCTAAAAGAGGGTAAAAGAGGTTGAAATATGCTAGAAAAGGTTGAAATACGCTAAATCGACGCGGTTAGTTGAAAAAGATTGTGTTATTTTGGCGTTTTGGCGTTTTGGCGGAGGAGTCGTTTGTGGGTGGTTTTTGAGAGTGCCAAAAGAGGGCAAAAGAAGGTAACTGCCTGAAGAAGGCAAAAGAGGGTTTGAAAAAGGATAACTTTGCTAGTGTAATGAGGTTATTGCGAGAGGTTGAAGGTGCTGAATAGCGTGCGGGATGGTCTGCGGCTATTGTTAAATGGTGGGGGATCTGAAACTTCGCTCACGACGTTGATGATAACTTTAGAGAAGGCTTAAAATAGGAGCGGAGGCTGAACTATTGGCGCCTGAGTTGTTCTCTGTTAGCATGGTATTTTGATGATAGGAGGCTGGGGGTCTATTTAGGCTAAATAACGTCTCTCTAGCGAGGGTCAAACAGCAGTGGAGGCTGAACCCTTGGCGTCTGTTTGAATCTCTGGCTTGGCGATATCTAGCTGAAAAAGACTTAGGTTAAATCGATTGATATATCGTCTCTGTAGTTGTTTGTTGATCTTGCTGATCTGCGGTTTATAGTATCTTGAGTGGTGTAATAGTGAAGTTAATTACTGATTAGTGTTGGTCTTATAAAGACTGGATCTAGAAGGTAGGGGGGGATAAATATAGTATTTAAAGTGTGGTAATGATCTGAAAGAAGGTATCTAGAAGGGTGGCTAGCGAAGGCGAGGAATGATATAGTAGACTGATGAGGTGGTTTATGTGACTGAGGTTATGTAACTACTATGGTTGACGTTCCTGCCCGCTGGGCCACGGGCCCGACACTTGGGTTGGGTCCGGCTGGGCGAATATCCTAATAGTTAGATATTGCAATTATCTAGAAAAGGAGTATATATGTGTTAGTATGTGTTATAACGGCGGGACGTCTGGATGCAATGAAGTCACCCCACTCTCTTGGAAACCTTTGAGGGTTGTGGTAAAGAGCAAAAAGATCTGCCTCTAGGCACTATTAGGAAGAGCAGGAGCCTAGTGGGGACTACAAAGATGTTACGGTCAGCTATCTGACAGTAGGGTTCTGCTAATAGAAGCTGAGGGATGACGCTAGGTTGATAGTATGGTCTTGCTATGCTGTGTTGCTAAATGAATCTTGGGGTTTAAGGAGTATAGTAATTAGTTATAGTCCTCATAAGGGGGTTATAGTATAAGATGAAGCTGAGAGTACCTGTTGGGGTAATTATGAAGTTGATTGCTGAAGAGCTATGGAAGTCTATTCTTAGGAGTCCTAAGTCTATACTATATATAAGTTCCAAATAGTCCTTTTCACCCTTATTACTAATCACTAATTAGGTACTAGTGATCGCTTAGTGACTGCGGGTAAGCGCTTAGTGGTTGCGGGTGAGCGCTTAGTGGTTCTTACTGCACGCTTAGTCTTATCTTATTATTACGTAACTTATACTATAGTTCTTCTATACTGTGAGCATTCTGATATTCCCGTGATCCTATAGTATAAATATTCTGCCCTAGCTATCTAATACCTAGGTGGTTTAGTTAGTTATTATCCTTATATAATGGGTTATAATATTAGGTCTCCCTTCCAAAGGTCTTATCCTTAAGACCTATTATAAGTAGGTTATTAGTCCCAGGTTGGGGACCTATTAATTATATATCCTGATTTACTTATAATACTAACACTATATTAGGTTGCGTTCCCAAAAATCCTATAATCTCCACGCTTTGTTATTATTATTATTCTTTAAATATTGCGGAGAACGGTTTTGAAGTTATGCCTTGCTATTATTATCGTTCTAAGGGCCTATATTATAAGATATTGCTTGGGTCCTTGGTTTGTAGCGAGTGTGTTGCTATTAGCGGTACTTATCGTTTATGTAATACTTCTAATAATATGATCTATTGATATTTATAGTATCTTTTGTTTGTTATTCTGTTGCTAATTTGTTTTTATAGTAGAACGCCTAATAGTTAAGTCTTAGCGTCTAGATGATGAAGAGGAGGAGATGGAGGAATTATTTTGAAGGAGAATAGAAGCGCTATAGAAGGCGCAGGCTGAAGTAAATGAGATACTTATAAAGCTAGATCGCGTTTATAAGGCTAAGAGGATAGTTTTTAAGAAGGGTTATAAAGAGACTTCTATAGTAGCTATAGAGGATGAAGGGTTGGGGGGTTCTTCTATTAAGCTTCTTTTAGTCTATGAAGCGTAATTAATGGGGGGTTTTAGTGTAGTGGATTTAGATATAGTCCTAGGGAATTGGAATCCTAGCACCCCGAACTTTTTGTTAGGTGAGGCGTCCTAGTTTGCTGGCGTCCCTAGTTATATAAATGGGTTGGAATCTCGCGGCTGGTCTTATTGTGGTAGTCTAATCATTAGTTAGGGTTAGATAAATTGGGTCTTATTTCTACGTGTTCCCTTGGGTGTGGATGCTATTTGTGGTTTATTTGTTTTTTGTTATTCCCAATATGTGCGGAGTTGATCTTGTGCGTGTTTGAGATTTGTGGTTAGTTCCTATATATTATCCTTATGTCTATAACCTTTCTATTTAATGAGGTATTAGGTTTTATTATTATCCTTAATATAGTTAATAATTTATTTGATTTCGTATTCTGGTTTATTTGATTCTATAATAATAAAGTTATTTATTTATGATCCCTGTGGTGCTGGTTTGAGAAGTGAAATGTAAAAGATTGGATAGTACTTTATGGTATCTAGTAGTGAGAGTTTATAGCTAATATCTAATAGTTTTTTATTAATTTAAAATAGTTTAAGTTTTTTATAGTTTAATTTATTGCTTAGTCGCTTGGTTTTAATATTTCATTAAGTGAGGTAGATGCTATCTCCCTCCTTTAGAGTTGGTCCCTTAACTCTTTTTTTATTAGTGTATTTGTATATGCGTTTGCGCACGAATTTGAGGTCCTTGGGGAGTTCCTGTTGAATTTCTTAAATTTTCTTAATATCTGCCATAGCTTTGAGTGCTGCTGGGCCCTATTGTGGTTCTCTATATGCGGTGGGGTTGAATCTGTAGTTGAGATAGAATGGTGATTTTTTTATACTTTCTCCTATTGTGCTATTATAGGCGAATTAGGCTATTAGTAGTAGCGATATCTAATTATCTTATTTATAATTAATATAATAGCGTAAGTAGATCTTGAGGATTTAGTTGATCTATTTAGTTTGTCTATTGGTTTGCGGATAGAAGGCGGTTGAGAGTTTATGATCAGATCCAAGCTGCGAGATCAGGGATCTCCAGAACTTTAAAGTGAATAGTTTATCTCTATCTAATACGATTTCTATTAGCATGCTGTGTTAGCTAATAATAGTTTTTAGAAATATATAACTAAGGTCTTCTGCGGTACTTGATTCTATATATGGGATGAAGTAGGCGTATTTCATGAGTTGGTCTATAATAACCAAAATGCTGTTATACTTGGTATTAGTTATTAGTTCTTTTGATTTTAGTAATTTGATAATAAAGTCTAGAGATATGGATTGCTATGTTGCTTCTAGTACTAGTAGTAGTTAAATTTTCCCATAGGGTTGATATTAGCTGGGTTTGCTCTTAGCGCAAATTTCGCAGTTTTTAATAGTATTTGCTACTTCCTATTATATAGTAGTTTTATTATAGTGTTGCTGGATGCGTTTCTATGTCTTAGTAACGCCTTGGTGTCTATATGCTGGGGCTGAGTGTATTTCCCTAATGGTTTTAGGGGTTATTCGTCTAGTCGAGCTAGTATTAACCTTCCTAGCTATTATTAAGAGTCTTATTGCTAGTATAAGGTTTCTATTCTTATCTTATTTTAAGATAACTTGAGTTTCCTCTAGTATTGGGACGTTGTGGTCTAATTAGCGGCTAAGAGCGTTAGCTCTGCTATTTTTATTTCCTTTCTTATAGTTAATCTTGAAGTTGAATTCGGATAGGAATTCTGACTATCTGATTTGTTATTTGTTAAGTGCTTTTAAGGTTATAAAATAAGAAAGATTTTTGTGGTCTATATATACCTTAACTAGATATTTTATTCCTAATAGTTATAGTCTCTATTCTTTAAATACTTCAATAATTGCTATAAGTTCCTTATTATATATTTAGTAGTTAAGTTTAGGTCTACTGAACTTTTTTGATATAAAGGTAACTAGTTGTAGTTAATTCTTATTATCTCATTATCTGAGTTATGCGCTTATAGCGAAATCTGAGGCGTTAGTTTCTAATTTAAATAGTTTATTAGGATTAGGTATAGATAGA